>JAFEMH010003441.1:0-265824 GCA_022495995.1 Adenophora triphylla var. japonica
CACCAAGCCTGGATTGGTCCCCGTCCCCTACGTGTCAATCTAGTTAGAGTCCTCACGAGTCCTTCATGGTCAAGATTAAGTCTCTAGAGTCGTCCAGACGGCCTTACGCTGAAGACTACGAGTGCGTAGCAAATGCTTTGTACTTCCTTTTCGTTCTCAATGAAATGACCTTTACGAGTATCCCTTGATTGCCACTTTAACTAATGATGAATTAATTAATAAAAAACATTTAATAATAATTCATTAGATAAAGAAAGCGAGACACATTAAAAAAAAAAAAGAAGAAGAGAACAAAAATCTTTCCCAAGCGGGTTGTTCGGAAAGAGGAAAATCGAGCCCAAGGCGAAGAGATATTGACAAGTGTGAATTTGGGAGGCTGGAAGAGCCTAAAGAGACGTGATTGGTGGATTCTTCGAAGGAAGCTGAAAAGGATGCCCTACAAAATCCTACAAAATCCTCAACTCAAAGAAAGTAGCCCTCTTCATCAAAGAAAACATCATATGCGAGATACGGGTTGCAGTAGAAATCATCTCGAGATAATGGATCCCACTTCGAAGGGAATGCGACGAGTGGCGGCGGAATTGAATAACCCGTCACAAGTCATCTCCCTACGGGCCCCAAACCAACGGAGCCGTCGAAGCGGCAAACAAGACTCTGGAAAACATCATCCGGAAAATGGGTGTCGAGGCGTAGATTGGCCCGAGAAGCTACACCTGGCACTCTGGGGCTACGAGCATCCGTCGGAACGGCAACCGGGAAACACCGTTTGCCCTCACCTACGGAATGGAAGCCGTACTCCCAATCGAGCTAGAAATCCCCTCACTCCGTGTGTTGTTGGAGAGCCAGATCAACGAGGTCGAATGGCTCCAAAGTCGCCATGATGAATTGGCTCTGCTAGATGAACGCCGATTGAAAGCCATAGAACATATCCGAGCCTACCAAGGGAGAATGGCGTAGCTTTCGACAAGAAAGTAAAACATCGGGAGATTAGGGAAGGTGACCTCGTCTTTAAAAGAGAAGCCCACCGATCCGCATCAACGCCAACAGCAAATGGGAACTGTCTGGTCAGGGCCATATGTTGTCAGGAAAATCTTTTCCCGGAGGAGCCATGCAACTTGCGAGGCCTCGACGGAAATCCTTTTGTACACCCGGTGAATGGTGACAAGGCTGCGCGAGATACTACGCGTAAAAACAACGAGTCAAAAAAACAAAAAAGAAAAAAAAGAAGAAAAAGAGTGCTAAAGAGTAATACCCAACTAGGTTGAAAACCCGAAAAGGGCGGCCTAGGTAAAAAACGAGGTTGCACCAAAAAAAAAAAAAAAAAAAAAAAAAAAAAAAAAAAAAAAAAAACAAAAAAAAAAAAAAAAAACAAAAAAACAAAACCGGGTCGGAACTACGGAGACACTGAGCCCTTTGTCCGAAGGAACGTAGGCGGCGGAAACGGTTCGGTCTAAAACACAAATAAAAGTCATACTTCGACATCAATACGATCGAGACCATGAAAGCGTCTCGAAAAACTCTAAAGCAATTCACATATTCATTACAGTTAAAAGCTTTTTGATGAGTCTAAGCCCGGTTCATTCCTACAACTGACAACCTGCTAAAAGAAACTAAGATACATAACCAAACTAATGTGTCTGCTACGAAAAGAAAGGGATACTCAAAAACCTCAAGGCCGCTCCAAGCCGCTCGTACTGGCATCTCCCCTCTTCTTCCCCCTTCGAGTCTTCTTCTTCTGAACAGGAAAGATGTCGGTCTTCCTCCTACCAAGCTCTGGTATAGGAACAGGATCTATCAAACCAGCCTCTGTCAGGGCCTTAGAGGCCCTAGCATCATCTCTCATCTCCTGTAGCCTAGCTGGTAGCATAGGAGTCCTCCTCTCCTGCCTCTTGACACAAGCCTCATAGTCGGTCACAATATCCCCGCTCCTGTCATGAGGGTTGGCCCTCGCCTCGGTCCTCCTCCTCTCCGAAACTGTCAGGTCCTCCGCACCCACAATGGCCTCACGCCGTCTCAAAATAGCCATCTGAGTCTCCCCCAAATGCCTCTCGTACCAATCCAGGTACCAAGTGGTCGAGGCACACGGGTCTCGGACGCTGAGGATAACCCGAGGAGGAAAGACGTCATACCTCCATACTCGGGAAAGAAAGGAAAATACCGAAGGATCATCCATAGAAGCGAAGCCACCACCCGTGGCTATATCATCAAAGTCCTCCCGAAAGGAACCTGCTCCAAACCAAAGCTGTCTCGAACCAAAGCCGAATGTAGAAGGCCGGGTCGAGAAAGCCCGGAACCATAACCACATGAGATCCGTCTGAGGCACCCTCCGAGTCTCCACCCGCCAATAAGGCACCGACCATCGATATCTTCGGTCGGCGACCAGCCATCCAACGCTCCCATGAGCCACGATAATCAAAATCTACCAACCCCTCTCTGGCGAATGTCCAAGGCTTGATCATATCAGAAGTTTCCCGAAGAATCCCCAAGCGCTCCATCAGCCACAAAGTCAAGAGAAACGGGCTGCCCCCGTGCATATACCGTCTCCCGGTAGCCAGCCTGTCGAGAGCATGACAAGTCTCTCCCAAGATCAAAGGTACAACGTCTCTGCCCAAGCGACAGTGAACGACTACATCTAGCAGAGCCCGATGACAAATCCCAAAAGAGTAAACCATGAACAAGGTACCGAACATGCAAAGTGCAAAGGCATCCCAATAGGCATCGTCAAGCAAGCCTAAGCCCCTAAATCTATCAGGAAGACCGGAAATATCAAAATAATCAGGACCGCGGATCATACCTTGTGCTTCCTCCGGGGAAAGATGAAGAAGGTTGCACAGCTTGTCAACAAAAGAGGCCCCTCCTGGCAAAGGAACCGCAATCTCTTCCACCTCCGGACCGCCAAGCAAAGCCCGGAATTCTTCAACGGTCGGAACAACCTCATTGTAAGAAAGGCAAAAGACATGCCTTCTAGTATCCCAAAATGATGAAGAAGCTCTCAAGAGGTCGTAGTCCGGAACCAATTCTTTGAGGGACCATAAGCACTTCACCTTGTACCTTTCTTCAAAGAACGATCTTCTCTCGTGCATAATCTCTCGGGACCAATCCTTGAATTTGTTGAAAAATGACATTTGGGATTCTTGGGACAATTTTGATGGAGTTCTTCTAAGATTTTCCATAGCTTCTCTCTTCTCTCTCCCGAAATTCTAGTTTGAACTAAAGAAGATGAAGTTTCAGGTAACATTTATGCCCCAAACCAGATCCAACCACCAGAATAAATGAACCCTGACAGATGTCATCCCCATCCGCGCGGATAGGATTGCTACCAAAAAAAAAATCTGCAACAATTTAAACTGCTGCACCACAAAGGAATATTTTGTCCCAGCCAAAGCCTGTCCAAACCAGTCCATACACCAAACATCTACACCCTTGCCAAAAAACCGAGGCTCATGCAACATTGCATTCATACAGCATTGCATTCAAAAAAAAAAAAAAATAACAATAATCCTAGATTATTACATTCCAAAAAAAAAGAAAAGAAAGAGAAAAGCAAAAAAAAAATATGCATGGAAATAAGATGTATCTGTCTGAATAGGTACAATCACAATCTCAGATAATCAATCTCAGAAATCAGTCAATCAGAGTCCTCGGTGGCCGGCGCCTTCCCCCGATCCCTCTTGCGGCTCGGGCCCGCCTCCTCAGTAGCCATGAAGATCTCAGGCTCAGAATCATCATCCTCGTCTCCGGAGGAAGGCTCGTCAGGACCAACCGGCACGCTCTGATAGGGCAAGCCAAGATCCGCAAAGAAATCATATCCGAAGGTGAATGCGTCGGACTCCTGGACGTGCGAAGAAGATCCACCATGATGCCAGACGTGTCCCTGCCCGTACGAATCCCCGAGAATGACGTGGTCCGAAGGCAGCACCACGCGGGGATCAAGGAGAGGAGAAAGAGGAGTCTCGGAGGAAGTCTCTGAAGGAATAGGGGAAGCCTCCCGCCTGACAGGCGCCGGCTGTGCTCGCCTCGCTCTGGCCTGAGGGGCTCCACAAGCAACCATCCTCCTAATGAATCTCTTAGCCCCGATCACCTGTTTCGTCAGCTTCTCCACGACCACCTCCGGAAACTGCACGGAAAGAAAGTCGTCAAAAAAAAGTGATGCGAAAAATGATGAAGCGAGAATGGAGAAGACAAAAAAAAAGAAGAAGGAGAAGCCATACCTTCATACCCGGACGAGGCCGGAAAGCTCGTGGAAGCCGCTCAGGCTGGGGGATCTGCACCCTCAATCTAACCCCATCCTGGACATATGAAAAGTCCGTCCGAGGGTACCGCGGGATCCCTAATCCCTCTCTATCAAGAACCTGGGGCATCCTCAGCCTCCTCAAGATAAATGCCGAATACTGCTCAATCGCCACGAATGCCGAGAAGTGCTGGCCGCCTCGGTAATCACCCCAGGTCTCCGATCTCTCACTCGGATGCATCATGTCGGCGGGAGGCTCCACCGGTGTCATCAAAGGCGAATTCACGCCATGCTGGCGCGTCACTCTCTCTCCCAGATAGTACACGTCGCAAGTCAAGCCCCTCAAAATCCTCCGCTGCACGGTCCATATCTCAGCGCCCCTCAGCTGTGCCACATCGAAACGATCCCAGGGATAGAATATCATCCCCTCATCCGTCTCAGCCCCCGTCAAAGGCAGGCAGTCCCTGTATCTGAGGGTCGTGCGCCCTCTGGAACCTTTCTTCTCCCGGGCATACTTGGACCAGGAACGCATGGCCGGATACGCCCCGATATACTCCGCCGGCTGTCGCCACATCGTGACGTGAAAGAACTCCAACGCCCATACCTGCGAAAGGTAAAGATCACATCAATTAAGTGCGAAAAAAGATACGTGCTTAAAGAAAAGAGGGAAAGCAAAAGGAAAGCTTATACCTCCAGAGGGAACTCGAAGCATGTCAAGGAACTGACAGCCTTCCGGCTATACCGATCTAGAGCGAAATAGAGCTCTGCCAGCCCTGCCTCTCCCCAAGAGACCTCTCCGGCCATCCTCACATCCTCCAGGGACCGCAGCAAAGCAAAAACAGCCGTCCCCTCGGCGTGTCCAAAAAGGGTGCTCGAAAAAGCAAACCATAGAAAAGCCCTGGCAATCTGCTCAGCGCCTATCCTCTCGTCCCCAGCCTCATAGCTCCCAATGCTCTCCACAATCTTTCCCTCAACCACAGCGTACTCCATACCCATCCCCTTCTTGGGAATAGGGGAAAATCCTAGAAGGGCCTGCAGATCCAGATCGCTGTAGCCGTCTCTCCACTCAATGCTCCGTCCGTTAAAGGACAGACCCGTGATCGCAGCATAATCAGAAGGCGTAACCGTCGCCTCGCCCCAGAAGAAGTGGAATGTGTGGGTCACGTCCCACCAGTGCTGTGCCAAAGCGAAAATCAGGCCCTTACTCTTGGGAAACTTGACCAACCCCCTCAAGCACTCGATGAACTCGTACAAGCCAGTCTCAATGACGATCTGTCTAGGACTCATCATCGCTCCTCTGCCCATATCTGGAAGCCGGTCCCATAGACCAATAACAGACTCCACTGATCCTCGAGTCTTCATCTTGTTCAGCTGCTCCGTCACGAAATTGTTTCCACCCTTCAATAAAAAAAAAGAGAGGGAAACAAAAATGTCAAAAGTGTCAAAATTTTGCATTCAAAAAAAAAAAGAGAGAGAGCATACACATGCATCATAAAATTTTGAAGAAAATTCGGCAGCATAACAGCATGCAATGAACCTAGCCCCATTTTTCTCGCACAAAAGAAGGCAGTTTTCAGCAAATCCCAATCAACATTCATTCATACATGAAGAAAAAATTCATACAAGGAGTCAACGGAAGCGAAAACTCCGTCCCATTTTCATAAAATAACATGCATACATATCATTCATGGAATCATCATCTCATTGCTAAAAAAAAGAGCATGCACACATTCATGTCAACATTGCAACAAAAAAAAAAAAAGAAGTCCGTCCCAAATTCGGGAAATTTTTCATCATAGTCTCATATTTCAAAAAAAAATTTGGCAAAAATGCCCATTCTTTTTTCAAACAAAATGCATATTTGGGTTACCCATAAACTCATTGCAACATGCATATCATAAAAGTCAAAATCCAAGGCCAAGAGCATTGCAATTTTCGAATTTTCAAAAAAAAAAAAAAAGGAAAAATCACAAAAATCAATTTCAAACAAAAAAATCGACAAAGAGAATGGAAAAGATTCAAAGTATACCGTTCGGAGACTCGGATCAGTGGCCCAATGTTGCCACGCATCGGGGTATGGCTCCTCCGCAATCGATTGCGAAAGAGAATAATGTCTCCTCATTCGAACGAGCTCTAATCGCCTCTCCGCGACCGGACCGCGTCCTTGGCCTTGAAAAGCAACTCCCCCGTGTTCCATTGCTTGAAAAATCGAAGAAAATCGGAAGGATTTCGAGTTTTTTGGCCTTCAATGGCGGCTGGGGCGATTTTTCTCTCTCTCCCTCGTAATTTTTTGAAAAAACTGACTGGGGAAGAAGAAGGGCGTTGGCCCTCATTAAAACCAATCTGGGTCACGCTCCTATCCGCGCGGATGGTTTTGAAGGGTCAAAAAGACCCTTTTGCCCTTTAAAATTTCAGGACTCTGCAGTTTAGTCCTCAACTTAACAGAGTTAACCAAAGTTAACCCCCTCTTCAAAAGAGCTTCACGGCAGTAAAACGTAAGTCCGATCTCCCCGAGAAAGATAACGGGATCCCGTATCTTTCATCAATTTCAATCACGGCAGTAAAACGTAAGTCCGATCTCTCCGAGAAAGTTAACGGAATCCCGTTTTTTTCATCAAAATCTTTCGACGGCAGTAAAACGTAAGTCCGATCTCTTCGAGAAAGATAACGGAATCCCGTCTCTTTCATCAAAATCATCAACGGCAGTAAAACGTAAGTCCGATCTCCCCGAGAAAGATAACGGGATCCCGTATCTTTCATCAATTTCAATCACGGCAGTAAAACGTAAGTCCGATCTCTCCGAGAAAGTTAACGGAATCCCGTTTTTTTCATCAAAATCTTTCGACGGCAGTAAATTGTAAGTCCGATCTCTCCGAGAAAGATAATGGAATCCCGTCTCTTTCATCAAAATCTATCGACGGCAGTAAAACGTAAGTCCGATCTCTCCGAGAAAGATAACGGAATCCCGTCTCTTTCATCAAAATCATCAACGGCAGTAAAACGTAAGTCCGATCTCCCCGAGAAAGATAACGGGATCCCGTATCTTTCATCAATTTCAATCACGGCAGTCAAACGTAAGTCCGATTTCCCCGAGAAAGATAACGGGATCCCGTATCTTTCATCAATTTCAATCACGGCAGTCAAACGTAAGTCCGATTTCCCCGAGAAAGATAACGGAATCCCGTTTCTTTCATCAAAATCATCAAACGACAGTCAAACGTAAGTCCGATCTCCCCGAGAAAGATAACGGAATCCCGTCTCTTTCATCAAAATCATCAACGGCAGTCAAACGTAAGACCGATTTCCCCGAGAAAGATGACGGAATCCCGTCTCTTTCATCAAAATCATCGACGGCAGTAAAACGTAAGTCCGATCTCTCCGAGAAAGCTAACGGAATCCCGTTTCTTTCCTCATTTTCATCCCCGGCGGTAAAACGTAAGGCCGATTTCTCCGACGAATACGTCTGATTTTTCCCCAGCAAAGGCTAACAAAATCCCCAGCAAAGTTAACGGAATCCCAAAAGCCAACGGAATCTCGAGTAAATCTCGAACTACGAAAGGGCTTGATTCCCACTAGGGATACGCAGGTAGCCTATCATTAGGTCCACCCACTCGACCAAAACGGTCACCCTCTCCTTCGGCAGCAGACAAAGTCCACCGAAAGGCCATTTCAAATCAAGGTTCGAGGCACCTAAAACGCCATCATCAAGGTTCGAGGCACCTAAAACGCCATCATCAAGGTTCGAGGCACCTAAAACGCCATCATCAAGATTCGAGGCACCTAAAACGCCATCATCAAGGTTCGAGGCACCTAAAACGCCATCTTCAAGGTTTGAGGCACCTAAAACGCCATCATCAAGGTTCGAGGCACCTAAAGCGCCATCATCTCCAGGGTCAAAGACCCGAACTACGACTGGCTTGATTCCTCTTAAGGATACGTAGGTAGCCTATCATTAGGTTCAGTCATCCGACCGAAAATGGTCATTCCTATCCCCAGCAGAGCGGATAGCCATCCGACCGAAAATGGTCATTCCTATCCCCAGCAGAGCGGATATACAATTTCAGCCATCCGACCAAAAATGGTCATCTCTTATCCCCAGCAGAGTTTCTCTCCAGCACCCGACTGCAGAGCTCGCTTTTCAAGGTTCGAGGCACCTAAAACGCCATCATCTCCAGGGTCAAAGACCCGAACTACGGCCGGCTTAATTCCTCTTAAGGATACGTAGGTAGCCTATTAAATAGGTTCAGCCACTCGATCACTTGATCATCCTGTCAAATTTGGAGCCTTACTCTTATCGACGACCCCACTTCCTTCGAAAGCGCCGTCGCCGAGGGGCTACTGTAAGTACTCCAATTTGAGTTGTTAGTATTTTCGTTAGAAAATTAACGAAAGTTTTAACATTCCTAACATTTCAAACAATTCCTAACATTTCTAACCAAGTAAGGGTAGATTAGGGATTACCATTTAAAGATAAGCCAAAGAAAGAATCTCAAAAAGTAAAAGAAATAGAAAAAACCCGAATTAGCAAGCTGAAAAACATAATCAGTTTGAATTTTTTTGAAAATATTCTTTGTGTCCAAAGCCTGCAGCTGCAATTAATGAACAGTGCACGCTGCAGGTCTTGTCCGCGCGGAGGGTTTTGTCATTTCCAGAGGGCTATAAATTGAGGCCTTCAGTCTCAAAAATAAGAGAAAAACATTTTTCACAACTGCACCTTGGCGAAAATAGAGAGAAAACAGTGAGAATTCTCTAGAATTGTCACCTTTTTCTCAACTATTCACCCAAAATCACACTCACTCAAACACTCTCATATTCAAGCCTCAAACACTCTTACATTCAAGCCTAAAACTCAAAACACAAAGAATATTGGTAAACCCTCCTTCTCCTTACCCTAAACTCCTTCATTCATGCATGCATTTTCAAACTCCAAAATGTAGTTTGTTCATCTTCTTGTCTTAGATCCAAGAAGATCACCATGGAAGTTCATCTCCATGGATGATCTTCTACAAGGATCAACATTATTTTCAAAGTGTTCTTACTTACTTGCAAAGAAAACACATTTTCAAAACCCTAAAAATCATTTTCATACATCAAATCTTATTTTCAAAGGATAAAATTCCCCTTCCCAAGCAAATGAAGTGCTTAGTCCTAATGTACCCCAAGGATGGTTTGATATAGTTGATTCACCACTAAAATGTCAAGTGATCACTAATCAAAACCTAGGGAAATGGGGACAAGCATGGATGCCAAACCCCCCTTAAAATCATGTTTTTCTTCAAGAAGAAGTTGCTGTCCAGTAGCAATTTTCTAAGACCTCTGTCCATGGTCTAATTTTTTGGACACATATAAACTTGGAATTTGGTGTTGACTACAAAACACTTTTTGTAGCCAACATCCAGAGCTTTACATAAATATTTTTACTTTATTTTTTGAGTGAGTAAAACTCCCTTTTTCAAATTTTCTTTTAAAGGTCAGTTCCTCAGTCTCTGGAAGTCCAGATTTTATATCTGAGATTTCCAGAAGGTTTTGGTCCCTCAAATCATTTCTAAAATGGAAAATTCTTTCATATAAATCTTATTTAAGGTGTCAGGAACAACTTTTATTCTCTGAGTTTCCTCAGATTATGGAGTTTTCAAGCCCTAAAGTCCATTTCAAAATCAAGTGTCCACTGCCTTTTTCATTCTGGCAGAAATGGTTTTCAACTTCCAAAAATCTTTTGAGTACCAAATCTCAACCCAAAAATCACACAAAAAATCATGGTATCTATCCAAAGTCTAATAAAGAATTCCCAATTTTTACTTTTCTGAGTTTCAACTTATTTTGGCCAAAGTAACACACACACACACACACACACACAAATGGTTTTTAATGCTTGGAAGACTCGTTTTACGAGGCATTCCGAGTGAACACTAACGTTCTTCCCGGCGTGTAACGTGACCTCCGAACCCAAATCTCTTATTTCGGGCATTTTTCAAAGTTTTGGCCCTTAAAACAAAAATGGCATGGCGACTCCGTTTTTCCGGTTTTTATTTGGTTTTCAAAGAAACGAAAAATCGAATATTTTCCGCGAGTTTGGAAAATTTCAACATCGTCACAACGGGTTATGGTCAAAGTCAACATCCTCGAGTTTAAGGCAGAAATCGTGCCAAAATTTCGGCATGACCTCTCTTGACTCGCTTTCACGAGGGGCCTTAGCTCTTGGTATTGGCCAAGTTGTGACCGGTATGGTTCATACGTTGAAGGCTTAATGACACGGGGTCACATTGAACCTTCGGGTATATTTTTAACATGGTTCTGCGTCAAAGTCAAAGCCAAAAGCCAAGACTTCGGGTCGAGGAACGACATTTGATCTCAACTTTTAAGTTTTGACTTCTGAGGGAGATCGGTGTAAAAAACATACACTTAGGCTTTATGACACGAAATAAGCCAAAAACCAACCAATGTCTTGGACGAAGTTTGACACAAAGAGTGCATGGTTACACCGGCTAGGATGGGCTGTTTGGGATGACCCCGTGGACACGAGAGAGGCATAGGAAGGCCAATCAAGTTGCAGCTGAACGGTCACCCTGGATTAAGGATTGTAGTGTGCAGTGTACATGGTAACAGTGTACGTAGTGTGCGGTCACTAAATTATTTTAATAGAGTAAAATAGATATTTTCAGAATGTGTTTTAAAGAATTTATGAGCAGTTCAAAATATTGCACGAAAACCAAATTATTGAACAAGCATGCACGAACATGTTATGATTTCAAAAGAGATGAAAAGCAACACATTTTTTTTAAACAGTCCAATGTTTTGAAAATCGGAGTTGTTTAAAGTTTCTTTTTTGAAAAGAAAAAAAGCAAGTAACATGAAGCACAGAGAAAATACACACTCACAAGAAACGAGAAAGGGGTAAACGAAAGTTTGACCCACAAAATGTTTTTAAAACGAGAGCAGTTTTGAAAAACACGCTTTTCCCCAGCAGAGTCGCCAACTGAAATTACCCGGATCGCAAGGGCGGTGAGCGGTTTTGATTTCACGAAAAAAGGAGTCGCCACGCCATTTTGATTATGAGCCAAAACTTTGAAAAAGACTATTGAAAGGGGGGTCGCTTTGATTAGGAGCCAAAACTTAGGAAAAAGCTTTTGAAAAGGGATCGTTTTTATTAGGAGCCAAAACTCAGGAAAAGGCTGTTTAAACAGAGATTGTTAGGTTCGGAGGTCACGTTACGTCTCAGGAAGAGTAAAATTGAGATCACCCGAAATGCCTCGTATTGACGAGTATTTCTACCTTTCTCGAAAATTGTGCGTGTGTGTGTTTGTGTGTTACTTTGAAAATGAGTTTGAATGACAAACTTTTGATTGAAAGGAAGTTTGAATGACAAACTTTGATTTTGAAAATGAGTTTGAATGACGGGTTTTGAAAATGAGTCGGGCATTATAACGTTACCCTTTTTTTGACAAAACGACGGTAAAGTAAAGAGTTTGATTTTTGAACCGGGCATTATAACGACCCTTTTTTTTGTTAAAATGACGAGAAGGAAAAGGCCTTCAAAGTAAATGACGGTATTGAAATGACGATCAACAAGTCAATTTCTTGACTCAGACGTTAAAGTAAATACGATCGACAAACCAAACGGTTTGGACGTAAATGACAGTATTGAATTGACGGTATCAACGAACCAAACAGTTCGGACGGTAAAAGATGTGATCAATGAACCAAACGGTTCGGACGATAAAGAGCGTTATGTAAATGACGATATCAAAGGATCAAACGATCCGGACGGTAAATAACGATCAACGAACCAAACGGTTCGAACGATGAAAATGACGATTGACGAACCAAACGATTCGGACGGTAAATGATATAATAGATAAAAACGGGTCAAGATCTCCGTTTTAACCCTAAATCACTTTTCTCGAAGGAGAAAAGTGATAGAGAGAGGATCACTTTGAGACCCGTAGACAGCGTAATGTCTACATTTTGAAGATTTTGATCGTATCAGATATAGCGTAGGACGCGTAAAAAGAGATGAAACGAAAGGTTGAGAATGTGAGTGTTACCAATGGCTCGGTTTTGGCTCTATCTTCCTAGGGTAAGTGTTTGAAAGGTGTTTAAATAGGAGAGAAATTCTGCTCTCACGTAGGTAGAACCTCCCCTAGTTAACTCTCATTTGCACTCGAGTTTTCGTCGATTTGGCGGCATTTCGGCAGCGTTTCGGGGAATGAAAAGGGCTGAGATGTCGAATGGGGGCTTGGGGTCAGAAATATTGATCATCAAAATAAAGGAGGAGACTGCTATTTATAGCCAATTTCAAGGTGCAAAACAGGCCGGCCGGCCAGTCCTTCAAGTTTGAGGGCTTTTTGGGTATTTGAAAATATGGTGGGACTGATGGTCGATCCTGAAAAACAGGCCGGCCGGCCAGTCCTTCAGTTTGAGGGTATTTTTGTCTTTTCCAGCCTTGGATTGGATTGATTTGACTCGAGGGCTCGTGCATGCGTGCCATGTGTCTTGCTTAGTCGCTAAGTAAGGACATTTTGTTCCGTCGAAATGGGTTTTGACTGTTTTCTAAATAACTGTCCGAATAAATGTTGAAACAGTCCTGAAAAGTCCCGAAAATTGCGTATTTTTGGGAAAAGTGATATTTCACGTATGCGAACGTGTTTTGAATACACTTTAATTTTTGAATGCTCGGGTCAGTCCTGGAAAGTCTCGTTAACTTGGAAAGTGTGAGTTAACGGTTTATAACGATCCGAATTAGGGTACTTACAGAGGGGCAGCTCGAGCAACTGTCTGGTTTGGTCCACGATCGTAACAAATGGACAAACAGATGAATAGCGACCACCAGGTAGCTCGGGTAAGATGGGAAGAAGAGACCTAGTCTAGGGAGAAGGCTGTTGTGGTGAAGTTTAAAGCAAGTGATGAGTGCTACAACATTATAGTGTCTCGAGCTAGATATTTCTATGATGTTGGGCGCTAACACGTGGCTCGCCATGCGTTGGTCGATCCTTCAGTCGACTTGAGCATAGACAAACTAGCTCAGTGGGCTTCCGAGGATCGCTACGATGAGCATGCACGCATGGCCCTTGTGCCATACAATGACAATGACCTGCCTGTCATAGCTAGGCAAGATATTGAAGATAGGCTAGAGCCTTGGGTCACTCCCACTGTTGAGCCAAGAAACTTTAACGTTATACTCTAGGATCTTGAAGATGCCAAAAATGTCGATGAAGAAGATGAGGTTACCCAAGACCAAGTATTTCAAGAGGTTGAGCACCAGGAGCAGTAGCAACCAGGGCAAGGGTAAGGGCAGGAGCAAGAGCAAGAGCATCATGATGATGACCATCAAGATTGGTCTTTTACTTTTTGGTTTATTTTTTGAAGTGAACAAACACCAAAACATTTGTAGTTTAATGTCTTTAATTTATGTATGCCTTGGCCCGGTTTATGAGGCAGTTTGACCTTTAACATTCTGTATTCAGGTTAGTTCTGGCCCGTCTTTGGGGGACTACCCACTTAATGCTAGTTGACTTAGAACCACTTTTGTTTGATCCGTGTTCTTTCTCTTTATTGTCAAACTAGCATAAGTAAGAGATCAACCAAAGTCTTAGTCGGATCAATTTGCCAAAAGATGTTGACCAAGACTTAGGTTGAACCAGCTTTTAAGAATGAAGTTGACTATGGTTTAGTCGAGCTTGTTTAAGAATGAATCTGACTAAGGTTTAGTCAAGCTTGTTTAAGAACGAAGCTGACTAAGGTTTTAGTCAAGCTTTTTTAAGAACGAATCTAACTAAGGTTTTAGTCAAACTTGTTTAAGAACGAAGCTGACTAAGGTTTAGTTGAGCTTGTTTTAGAACGAAGCTGACTAAGGTTTTAGTCGAGTTTGTTTAAGAACGAAGTTGACTAAGGTTTTAGTCGAGCTTGTTTAAGAACGAAGCTGACTAAGGTTTAGTCTAGCTCATTTAAGAACGAAGCTGACTAAGGTTCCAGTCGAGCTTTATTAAGAATGAAGATGACTACGGCTTTAGTCGAGCTTGTTTAAGAACGAAGCTGACTAAGGTTTAGTCGAGCTTGTTTAAGAACGAAGCTGACTAAGGTTTTAGTCAAGCTTGTTTAAGAACGAAGCTGACTCGAGACTTCAGTCAAATTAAGAACGAGGTTGACTTAAGACTTTGGTCGAGCCTGTTTAATAACGAGACTGACTCAAGATTCCATTCAAACATGTTTAAGAACGAGGTTTACATAAGACTTTGGTCGAGCCTGTTAATTATTTTGAGATCGACTAAGACTCGGACTCGAATTGAATATGTTGCAAGCATAACAGAGTAATGTGAATAGAACTTCTTGGGGGTAACCCCTTTTTATTGATGAAGTGGATAGTTACATAGAGAGCTCAATCAAAAATAATATTTAACTAAGTGGCTAGCATGGCAAGAATGCTTCAGCTCGTCGCCCCCCTGATGGCCAATCATGTAGGTCCCCTCTTTAACAACCCTTGTAATGATGTAGGGGCCTTCCTAGTTTGGAGACAACTTGTTCTATTCGGCTTTCCTTCCAGTTACCTCGATCTTTCGTAAGACATAGTCACCCACAATGAACGACCTCCTTCTGACTTTCTTGACGTGATACCCCTTAGTTTTCTGCTTGTAGTTGACCATTCTAAGTTGGGCAGTCATCCGTTTTTCCTCTAATGGTCCAGGTCGATCAATCTTTTGGAGTCATTTTGATTCTGATCAAACAAAGCTACTCTTGATGTAGGAATTTGTAGCTTGGCTGGTGCCATAGCCTCTCACCCAAAAGTAAGAGCAAATGGGGTTTCCCCAGTCGGTCCCCGGGTGGTTGTGCAGACTGCCTAAAGAGTAAGGGGTAGTTCGTCTAACCATATGCAAGCTTGACCAATTAGACCCTTACTTAGGGTTATCTACACTATCTTGTTAGCCGCTTCCGCTTACCCATTACCTTGGGGATAGGCAACTGATGACTTCCAGTGTTTGACTCCCAATCTTTTCATCTCTGTCTCAAAGGCTGTAGAAAATTTTAGTCCGTTATCAGAAATGATTGAGTGCGGTATCGCAAAGCGACACCAAATGTAATCATGGATGAAGTTGATAGCGTTTTCCTCTGTTATTTTAGCCAAAGGTTTTGCCTCGATCCACTTAGTGAAGTAGTCAATAGCCATGATCACGTATTTACAATTTCCTCAGGCGGGTAGGAAAGGTCCGATCGAATCTACCCCCACATGTCGAACGGCCAAGCTGCGATCACATGTGTTTGCTCGGTGGTTGGGAGCCTTGGTTCAGCATATCTTTGGCACTTGTCACACTTCTTAACGAACTCACGAGTGTCTTCCCGTAGACGAGTCCAATAATACCCAAATGTAAGTATCTTGTCTGCCAAAGTTATGGCCCCCAGGCGTCCTCCACAGATTCCACTATGTACTTCGAATTAGACTTGAGAGACCTCTAGAGGATGAACACACCACAACAATGGCTTGATGAAGGACCTTTTGAACAAGGTGTCCCCATGTATAGTAAAACTAGGGGATTTCTTCCTTATCATTCTAGCTTTCTACTTGTCTTCCGGTAGCTTGCCCGTTTCGATATAGGCCCTTATCTCATCAGTCCAACACTTAGAGTTGTTGACCGAGCATAGAACCTACACTATTTTGTATGTTGGTTGCTCTAAGTACGAGATTGGTTGACCGTGCTTCTCATCTGATGTGTCCAACTTGGAGAGTAGATCGGCCAATTCATTCTCTTCTCGGCCTATCCTCTGTATTTCCCAAAATTCCATTTCTTGGATTACCTTTTCACTAGCTCGCAATATTTGATCAAAACTGGATTAAGCACTTCATATTCTCCCTTAACTTGATGCACAATCTGTTGGGAGTCACAGTAAGCAATGATCTTGGTCGCCCCAAAGCATCTGGCATATTTAATTACTGCAATCAAAGCCTCATACTCGACCTGGTTGTTGGAGGCTTGAAACTTGAACCTTAGAGCTTCTTCAAACGCCTTCTGGCTCTATCAATACAATTCTAGCTCCACTAATATTCTTTGTAGCAGATCTGTCCGAGTAAACTCTTCAGCAATGATCTGGTAAACACACTGACTGTTGGCTTGATGGCTCTTTCCCCTTCAAGCTCTTTCTTAGAGTAGTCTTTGCGTTATCCTCTTTGGTGAATTTAAGTTCAACCAAAAAATCAACCAGAGGTTGGGCTTGTAAGGTTTTTTGAGGCCTATACTCAATGTCGAACTCTTTAAACTCTATAGACCAATTGAGTTATCGACCTGAGCTTTCGGGTTTATGGAGTATCTTCCTCAACGGGGCATTGGTTAGCACGACAATGGGGTGAGCAGAGAAGTATGCTCATAGCTTTCTTCCTTCTATCACTAAGGCGTAGGCCACCTTCTCTGGGTTGAAGTATCTACCTTCTACGTTGGACAAGGCCTTGCTAACATAATAAACCGGTTTTCGAACATCATTCTCCTCTATAACCAAAACTGCAGCTACTGCTCGATCTCCAGCTGATAGGTACATGTATAAACTTTCTCCATGAACCGGGCTACTAAGCAATGGAGGAGTGGCGAGGTATTCTTTAAGTTATTGGAACGACGAGGAACATTCGGCCGTCCAATAAAAGGTTTTCGTCCCCCTCAAAGCTTTGAAGAAGGGGAGAGACTCTCAGTCGACTTGGCTATAAAGCGACACAAAGTAACGACCCTAAGCGTTGGACTTCCTTTATGCGCGTAGGCTCTCGCATTTCCACTAAAGCCTTAATCTTCTCCGGATTGGCTTCAATACCTCTCTGTGATACCATTAAAACCAAAAACTTGCCTGCTGCCACCCCAAACACACACTTGCTCGTAGATTGGCGAACGTTTCCCTTAGGTCGACAACCTGACGACCAGAATTGGTTTTGATAACCATGTCGTCGATGTAGGCCTCCATGTTTCGGCCAATATGACTAGCAAAGACTCTGTTTACCATTCTCTGATAAGTTGCTCTAGCATTCTTCATCCCAAATGGCATCTTGGTATAGCAATAAATCCCTCCTGCTGCCTGGAAGGCCATTTTTTCAATATCATCCTTGTGCATTCTGATTTAGTGGTAGCCCCAGTAAGCATCAAGAAAACTGAGGGTGGCATGTCCAACAATTGAGCCGACCAACATGTCTATTCGAGGGAGGGGATAATTGTCCTTCGGGCAAGCCAAGTTTAAGTCTGTAAAGTCGGAACACATCCTCCACTTCCCATTAGCCAAGTGGTGTAGGATACCTCCTTGATAATACCTGCTCTGAGAAGCTTGTCGACCTCTTGCTTTATAGCTACATCCTTGTCACCGGCAGAAATCCTCAATTTCTGGCCTTTGAATTTCAGGGTGGGATTGACATCAAGGCGGTGTACAGCGACCTCTTCCTTGACTCCCCTCGTGTCTTCTACCTTCCATGCAAAGACATCCATATTTTCTTTCAATAGATCAGCTATCTCAACCTTTTCTTCCGGCGACAGCTGTCTACCTATCTTGATTTTCTGCTCGGGGTAAGATGGGTTAGCTTCTATTTCTTCCAGCTCGTCCAATGGCTCTAGCTTCGGTCCATCCCTAAACTGTAGGGTCTCAATGATGATCTCTCTGACCCATTTTCTTTACCCTGCAACTAAGTGCGGGGATTCCGCCTTGATCATATCATCTAGCTTGACGGCTACTTCCCCACTGGTGGCCTTTGAGTTTTGGGTGACTTGGAGGCATAGGTCGCCAATGATGATCTGGTTGACCAAAACTGTATCTACTGTGGCCCGTTTGCTTTCTGAGGGACGTTTCGGCTCAGCCATGACTAAGTCATGTGAGGTATAGGTCGCCTCTTCTAGCAATAAGTCTGTTTCTTCCTCCACACACTAAATTGGGGCTAACCTAGTGGTCGTGGTGACAGACTTTGAAAATTTCCAGCTAGCTTCTGGAGTGTCTATCTCTAACTCCCTCTTTTTATTGGATCGAAGCACGTGTTCTAGGTACTCCCTATATGTGCTTAAAATGCACCCAACTCCCAGCATGGTAGGGAACTTGACCCTTTGATGAGGGATGGAGGGCACAATTCCTAGGGTGACATGTTCAGGTATTTCTAGAATAGCATGGTAATCACTTATAACATCAATTACTATAAATGTTACATTAGTTGTGGTCCTCAAGGGATGCTATCCAACGTCCACCTCTATCTCTATCTGACCCTCGGCATCGACCCGATTAGGGTGACAACCTGATATCTATCAAACCCATATCTAGGATAGTTTTGTAAAAGAGGATGTCATTGCAGGCCCCCGTGTCGACCAAAATTCTGCTGGATATACAGTCAATGAGCCCTGGAATCACCAATATTTGCTCTTTCGCTGTCATGCTAGTAGCCAGCTCGTATGGGTAAAAACTGATCACCTCATCTTGTACACAGTTTCTGGGTGGGACATATGGAGCATTACACAACTGGAAGATCTTATTGTGATGATGTCGCCCGATTTTTTGAAATCAAACGGAGTCGCCACGCCATTTTTGTTTTAAGGGCCAAAACTTTGAAAAATGCCCGAGATTAGAGATTTGGGTTCGGAGGTCACGTTACACGCCGGGAAGGACGTTAGTGTTCACCCGGAATGCCTCGTAAAACGAGTCTTCCAAACATTTTTAAAATTATTTGTGTGTGTGTGTGTGTGTTACTTTGGCCAAAATAAGTTGAATCTGAAAAGTAAAAATTGGGAACTCTTCATTAGACTTTGAACAAATCCCATGATTTTTGGTATGATTTTTGGGTTGAGTTTTGAGACTAAAAGGATTTTTTGAAGTTGAAAACCAATTCTGCAAGGATGAAAAAGGCAGTGGACCCTTGACTTTGAAATGGATTTAAGGGCTTTAAAACTTCATAATCTGAGGAAACTCAGAGAATGAAAGTTGTTCCAGACACCTCAAATAAGATTTCTGTAAAATAATTTTCCATTTTGGAGATTATTTGAGGGACCAAAACCTTCTGGAAATCTCAGATATGAAATCTGGACTTCCAGAGACTGAGGAACTGACCTTTAAAAGAAAATTTGAAAAAGGGAGTTTTACTCACGCAAAAAATAAAGTAAAAATATGTATGGAAATCTATGGATGTTGAATACAAAAAGTGTTTTGTAGTCAACACCAAATTCCAAGTTTATCTGTGTCCAAAAAATTAGACCATGGACTGGGGTCTTAGAAAATTGCTACTGGACAGCAACTTCTCAAGAAGGAAAACATGATTTAAAAGGGGGTTTTTCATCCATGCTTGTCCCCATTTCCCTAGGTTTTGATTAGTGATCACTTGACATTTTAGTGGTGAATCAACTATATCAAACCATCATTGGGGTACATTAGGACTTAGCACTTCATTTGCTTGGGAAGGGGAATTTTATCCTTTGAAAATGAGATTTGATGTATGAAAATGGTTTTTAGGGTTTTGAAAATGCATTTGCAAGTAAGTAAGAACACTTTGAAGAGAATGTTGATCCTTGTAGAAGATCAACCATGGAGATGAACTTCCATGGTGATCTTCTTGGATCTAGGGCAAGAAGATGAACAAACTACATTTTGGAGTTTGAAAATGCATGCATGGATGAATTTTAGGGTAAGGAGAGGGAGGTTATACCTATCTTCCTTGTGTTTTGTGTTTGAATGGATTCAAAGGCTTGAATGTGTTTAGGGTTGATGATTTGAGTTGGTTTAAGAGAAAACAAGTAGATAACAATGAAGTCCTCTATGTTTTCTCTCTAATCCTCCTCCTAAAAGGGTGATTTGAGCTTGAGGTAGTGTATGTATGAGAGTATGTATGAGAGTGATTTGAAAGTATTTTGAGTGAGTGGGGTTTGGGAAAGATTGAAGAGAAAATGGTGGCAATTCAAGTGAATTCCCACTGTTTTCTCCCTATTTTTCGCCAAGGTGCAGTTGCAAATTGTGTTTTTTCTTCCTTTTTTCTGTGACTGAAGACCACAATTTATAGCCCTCTGAAAATTGCAATACCATCCGCGCGGAGGGTTCCTGCAGCGTGCACTGTTCATTAAATGCAGCTGCAGGCTTTGGACACAAAGAATATTTTTTTAAAAATTCAAACTGGCTGTGTTTTTCAACTTACCAATTCGGGATTTTCTTAATTCTTTTGCTTTTTGAGATTCTTTTGTAGGCTTAATGTGACGACCCCAACCCTAGGCACTTATTTTAAATATTAAATTATATGCTTTTAATATTTATGTTATCTTTATGTGTTCAATTATGTCTCTAAATTCTTAAATTAAGATAAATTGGGTGAAAAGTAAAGTGAGGAACTTATGAGAATTTATTGGACATTAAATAAAGAAACTAGGGGAAATAATAAAAATGGGAAAATGCTAAATAATATGGGGAGGTTAAATGAGTAGGATGAATTAATGGGATAAGGTTATTTTAAATTAATTTGGGTAGGATGAAGCCTTGGATTAATTCCCCATGGGGGGCCAAATTACTCCCTTTCCCCTCCTTGTGCCAAGTGTCCCCTCCCCATCACCTCTCTTACTACCCTTCCCCTCCCTCTCCTTCATTTACACAAAAATTAACTAGAGAAAGCTTAGAGAGAGACCTCCATTGAAGCCTTGCCCAAGCTTTGAAGTCAATACATTCTTCATCAAAATTCAAGTCTAAGAGCACTATTAAAGTGGGATCATCTAGAGGAAGCTATCTAGCTAGAAAGATCAATCTTCCCTTCTAAAATCCATGTGAGTTGTTATGATTCCTTCTCCTATGTGTTCATGAGCTCTTTGAATGTTGTTCTTGTTCTTGTATTGATGATTTCTTGCTTGGGAAACCTAATGGGAGTTGAATGATTGAAGAATGGAATTATTTAAAGTTAGGGTTCTTGGTAGATCATGTAAAAAGGGTTTGAAATGGGTGGAATGGGTAGATATAAATGATCTAGGATAACTTGGTTTGAATTTACTTGTTTTTATGGGACTTGGTAAGATGAAGTTATGATTTGGTGTTCTTGAACTTAACTTAGTAAGAAGGACTTGGAACCTAGGCATAAATGGATGAAATCCGAATTTGGGCCGGAGGCTTGGGCGGTCGCCTGGGGCCGAGCGGCCGCCCAGCCGGCAAAGAACTTCAATCACTTGGGAACTTCACTTGGGCGGTCGCCCAAGTGATGAGGGCGGCTCGCCCCGTGGGGCGTAAACTCACTTCCCCTTTGGCAATCCACTTGGGCGGTCGCCCCAAGTGGTATGGGGGTCGCCCAATGCCCTGAACCAATATTTCTTGATTTGAACTAGGATCGTTTAGCAAGTTGTTGGCCACTTATAATTGGACACTCCCACTTGGTAATTGAACTTGAACCTTCACTTAGGCCTTGTATCCTTGTATATGGAATTTGTAGGGTAGGTTAATGATCCCTCATTTCCTTACTTGATGTTATATATCTTGTTGTTGATATTGTTTAGTGCATTCATAAATTGTTGCACTTTGATATTGATTGGGCATGAGTATATATTACCATGTAGCTATTATTTATCCCTTTTGTGGATTTTATTCAAGTATCTATTATGTGCTTGATATGTGTGAGTCAGCTGACGTTGGGGGTATAGAATCACGATCAATTATGGAAGTGTGACCTAATGTGATCGGATTATGTTATATTCTGGACGTCCCCTCCCCGTGCCACAGGTTGGGGTTATAGCGTCTGATTGAGCCAAAAGCCTTACAGAGTTGCTACTGCCTTATATGGTTCCCTGAAAACGGGTCTTATAAGACGTGAGTATTGCTTAAGCTCACTGTAATCGGGAGTATTATTATACCCAATGTTGTACGACTACTGTTCAGACGGAAAAGGTAAACCAAGGTAATGGAATGTGTTTATAGCTTTCCCAATGTGTTATGTGCGACTTGTTATATGTTGCATTTATTTGGCATATTGCTGCATCCATAATAGCTTGCTGAGATTTATTCTCACCCCTCTCCCTTTACTGTTTTAGATCCCGAGACAGGAGGACCGCCCAAGTAAGGACGGAAAGGAGTTTGGCTGTGAGCATTTTGGGATATTGTCGGGGTACGTTAGGTTGGCGTAGAAATTATTTTGTCATAATTCCTTTTGGGAGTTTGTAATTATAAACTTTATTTTCTACGTTAAAAACCAATATCTTTTGTAACTAAACAGTTGATTGTTTTCAAAGTTAGTTATCTCCTCCTCCGATGTGGAGTTGAGTGGAGTTCTTTTGAAATGTTATATTATTAATGCTTATGTTTGAAAGTCAAAGTAAAGTTTTAAAAGTTTAGTGTTTTTGGGTTAGTTTGGGGACGCACCAACTCGGGACACGTGTAGGTTCCGGGTCGGGGTCCTCACAGTTGGTATCAGAGCTCGGTTAGAATTCTTGGGTAGAGTCTAGCTGAGTGAGAGTGTGTGGTAACTGACGTCGAGTGTTTAATGCAGGAGTTTGTTGTAATGGCGGGAAATGAAGGTGATCCGAATCTGGGTTTGGGTGGTGTTGGTAATCCGAACGCCGAGATGATGGACATGTTCCGAGGGTTCCTTCAGCATATGGCAACTCAGAATCAGAATTTGAATCAGAATCTAGGCAGACAAGGGCAACATGGTTTGGAGAAGTTCGTGAAGATGTCTCCTCCTAGCTTCAACGGAGATCCGGATCCGGTGAAGGCTGAGAGGTGGCTTGAGGCTATGAACAAGATTTTCGCAGCTATGGAGAGTACGGATGCGGAGAAAGTGAGATGCGCCGTTTTCAAATTGGAAGGACCAGCGGAGCATTGGTGGCAAGTGGTAAAGGATGGTTGGGACCGAGATTTGACACCGCAGACGTGGGAGAACTTCACGCTCAAGTTCCGAGATCACTTTGTGCCGATGGTTACTAGGGACAAGAAAGAAGGCGAGTTCCTGAAGCTGGAGCAAGGGACCATGACGATAGCGCAGTATTCGGCAAAGTTCACAGAGTTGGCCCGATATTGTCCCCATTTGGTGCCAGATGAGGAGAGGCGAGTTTACCGGTTTGTGAAAGGTTTAAGAGTTGAGTTTCGGAAGCAGTTGTTGACGCATAACTTCGCCAATTTCCAAGCAGCAGTGAATATGGCGTACCGGATTGAGAACGACATAGAGGAGCATCGTGGTAAGAATGAAGGAGGAAACAGGAACAGATTTCAGGGTCAAGGATCGGGACAGAATAGAGTGCAGCCGAGGACTTTCACCCCGGGAGCGAATCGAGGAGGTCATGTGGCGGCTCCGGCAAATCGTGCGACTTCCGGTCAGCTTGGGACAACATGTGGGTTTTGCAAGAGGATAGGGCATTCCGAAGACAAATGTTGGAGCAAACAAGGCAAGTGTTTGGAGTGTGGATCGCCGGGCCATTTCAGGAGGAATTGTCCCAAGTTACAGAATAAGCAAGCGACGGGTACCGGATTCGGGGGTCAAGGTAGTGGTGTGAAGAGAGATGTTGATGGGAAACCTAAGGATAAAGTCCAAGGTCGTGTGTTTGCTTTGGGTCGAGGGGAGGTCGATCCTAATGCCGTCATTAGAGGTATAGTTCCTGTCTCAGGAGTTAAGGCCCGCATTCTTATAGATCCCGGGTCTTCCCATTCATTTGTGGCGTCTCATTTTGCATTCTCATTGCATATCTTGCCTGAATCTATGCCTTATGTGTTAGAGGTCTCTACTCCTATGGGAGAGAGCCTTGAATCTTCTTTGATATATCGTGGATGTGATGTGACTATATGTGGGCATGTATTGCCGGTGGATTTGGTCGAGTTACCAATCCGTGATTTTGATGTGATCCTTGGTATGGATTGGTTGAGTCAGTGCCATGCTTTGGTAGACTGTCGTAGGAAGCGAGTCTCATTTGCTATGCCTGATGTGCCTACATTTATATTTGATGCCGATAAATCTATGTTCGGGTTACATGTTATTTCTGCCTTAAAAGCTAGAAAGATGCTATCTAAGGGGTGTACGGGTTACTTAGCTTATGTGGTAGATTCCAATAAGAAGTCTCCCGAGTTAGCTCATGTTCCGGTTGTGAATGAATTTAGTGATGTGTTCTCTAGTGAGTACTCTATGCCTCCGGATCGTGAGATAGAGTTTTGTATTGACTTAGTACCCGGTACCGCTCCTATCTCTAAAGCACCCTATAGAATGGCTCCGGCCGAGTTAAAAGAGTTGAAGGTCCAATTGCAAGAATTGTTAGACCGAGGTTTTATTCGTCCTAGTGTGTCTCCGTGGGGAGCACCGGTCTTGTTTGTTAGGAAGAAGGATGGTACCTTACGATTGTGTATTGACTATCGTTTGTTGAACCAAGCCACCATTAAGAATAAGTATCCTCTTCCGCATATAGATGATTTGTTTGACCAACTCCAAGGTTCCGTTATCTACTCAAAGCTTGATTTGAGAAGCGGATACCATCAGTTGAAGATTAGGCCGGATGATGTTGCTAAGACAGCTTTCCGTACTAGATATGGTCATTATGGGTTTGTGGTGATGCCGTTTGGGTTGACTAATGCTCCAAACCGTGTTTATGGATATGATGAACCGTGTCTTCAAGCCTTATCTCGATAGTTTTGTGGTGGTCTTTATTGATGATATTCTTGTGTATTCTAAGTCCCGGGAAGAGCATGAGAATCATTTGAGGATTGTCTTGTCCGTTCTTCGTGAGAAGCAGTTGTATGCTAAGTTCAGTAAGTGCGAGTTTTGGCTTGAGCAGATTTCTTTCTTGGGGCATGTTGTGTCGAGTTCGGGGATTTCCGTGGATCCTGCAAAGATTGAAGCCGTGGTTAATTGGAAGCAACCTTCGACCGTGACCGAAGTCCGTAGTTTTCTGGTTTGGCGGGGTACTATCGGAGGTTCATTGAGGGGTTTTCTCGGATTGCTACTCCGTTGACTAGGTTGACTCGGAAAGATGTATTGTTTGTGTGGGATTCCAAGTGTGAAGCAAGTTTTGATGAATTGAAGAAGAGGTTGACGACGGCTCCGGTTCTTACCCTTCCGAGTGGTTGCGAGAATTTTGTTATTTATAGTGATGCCTCGAAGGCGGGTTTGGGATGTGTGTTGATGCAGAATGGGAAGGTTATTGCGTATGCCTCTAGGAAGTTATCACCGGCGGTATCCTACTCATGATATGGAATTGGCGGCGATTGTATTTGCGTTGCATAAGTGGAAGCATTATCTTTACGGAGCGAAATTCGAGATTTTCACCGATCATAAGAGTTTGAAGTACCTATTTACCCAAAAGGAGTTGAACAACCGGCAAAGAAGATGGTTAGAGTTTTTGAAGGATTTTGATTGTGTCATATCCTATCATCCGGGGAAGGCCAATGTGGTGGCCGATGCGATTAGCCGAAAGGCGTATGTGACAGCCTTGAGTTCTCGGGAGTTGAAGAGTGAAGTGATAGTTGCGAATGTTCGAGCCGTTCCGATATTGTATGGTGATTTGAAGGAAGCTCAACAAGAAGATCCGGAATTGAAGAAAATTTGTGATCAAGTGCAAGATGGGAAAGCCGGGGATTTTGCTTTGAATCGAGATGGGATTTTAACTTTCCAAGGGAGAATTTGCGTTCCGTCATCGCCGGAAATCAAGAAGCGTGTTTTAGAGGATGGCCATAAGTCCAAGTTTGCGATTCATCCGGGAAGTACCAAAATGTATCAAGACTTGAAGCGTGGGTATTGGTGGAATGGTATGAAGAGGGAAATAGCGGATTATGTTTCTAAGTGTTTGACTTGTCAACAGATCAAGGCAGAACATCAAAGACCGGCGGGACTACTTCAACCATTGGATATTCCGGAGTGGAAATGGGAAGGGATCTCGATGGATTTTGTTTCGGGTCTACCTCTTACCGCGAAGAAGATGGATGCTATATGGGTTATCGTGGATCGGTTGACGAAGTCGGCTCATTTTCTTCCGGTGTCAACTAAGTTTTCGTTGGAGAAGTTAGCCCAGTTGTATTTGAAGGAGATTGTAAGACTTCACGGGGTTCCGGTTAGTATTGTTTCCGACAGAGATCCGAGGTTTACATCTAGATTTTGGAGAGCATTGCAGGAAGCTTTGGGTTCTAAATTGTGTTTCAGTACGGCATTTCATCCTCAAACCGATGGTCAGTCCGAGAGAACTATTCAGATACTTGAGGATATGTTACGATCTTGTGTGATGGATTTCCAATTGTCTTGGGAGGATCATTTACCTTTAGTGGAGTTTGCTTACAACAACAGTTATCAGTCCAGTATTGAGATGGCTCCGTACGAAGCTTTGTATGGAAGGAAGTGTCGATCTCCGATGTGTTGGGACGAGGTTGGTGAAGCGAGACTTTGGGGTCCGGATTTGGTTCGAGATTCTACGGAGAAGATCAAGGTGATTCGGGATAGATTGAAGACGGCTCAGAGTAGACAGAAAAGCTACGCCGACAATAGAAGGCGGGATTTATCATTTCGGGTTGGTGACTTTGTATTCTTGAAGGTCTCTCCGAGGACGGGGATTAAAAGGTTTGGGAATAAGGGTAAGTTGGCTCCGAGATTTGTAGGACCGTTTGAGATTCTAGAGAAGATAGGGGAATTGGCTTACCGGTTAGCGTTGCCTCCGTCTTTCTCTTTGCTTCATGATGTATTTCACGTTTCTATGCTTAGGAAGTATTGTCATGACCCCTCCCATGTTTTGAGCTCTCCTCCCGATGATGTCCAAGCGGACATGTCGTATGTTGAAGAGCCATTAAGAGTATTAGAATTCCAAGTTAAAGAGTTGAGAACCAAGAGTATTCCGATAGTGAAAGTCCTTTGGAAGAATCATACAGTTGAGGAAGCGACGTGGGAGCTAGAGTCGGAGATGAGAGCGAAATACCCGTGGTTGTTTGAAAATTCAAGTAAGTTTCCTTTTAAAATTCGGGTCGAATTTTCTTTAAGGGGGAGTGAGTGTGACGACCCCAACCCTAGGCACTTATTTTAAATATTAAATTATATGCTTTTAATATTTATGTTATCTTTATGTGTTCAATTATGTCTCTAAATTCTTAAATTAAGATAAATTGGGTGAAAAGTAAAGTGAGGAACTTATGAGAATTTATTGGACATTAAATAAAGAAACTAGGGGAAATAATAAAAATGGGAAAATGCTAAATAATATGGGGAGGTTAAATGAGTAGGATGAATTAATGGGATAAGGTTATTTTAAATTAATTTGGGTAGGATGAAGCCTTGGATTAATTCCCCATGGGGGGCCAAATTACTCCCTTTCCCCTCCTTGTGCCAAGTGTCCCCTCCCCATCACCTCTCTTACTACCCTTCCCCTCCCTCTCCTTCATTTACACAAAAATTAACTAGAGAAAGCTTAGAGAGAGACCTCCATTGAAGCCTTGCCCAAGCTTTGAAGTCAATACATTCTTCATCAAAATTCAAGTCTAAGAGCACTATTAAAGTGGGATCATCTAGAGGAAGCTATCTAGCTAGAAAGATCAATCTTCCCTTCTAAAATCCATGTGAGTTGTTATGATTCCTTCTCCTATGTGTTCATGAGCTCTTTGAATGTTGTTATTGTTCTTGTATTGATGATTTCTTGCTTGGGAAACCTAATGGGAGTTGAATGATTGAAGAATGGAATTATTTAAAGTTAGGGTTCTTGGTAGATCATGTAAAAAGGGTTTGAAATGGGTGGAATGGGTAGATATAAATGATCTAGGATAACTTGGTTTGAATTTACTTGTTTTTATGGGACTTGGTAAGATGAAGTTATGATTTGGTGTTCTTGAACTTAACTTAGTAAGAAGGACTTGGAACCTAGGCATAAATGGATGAAATCCGAATTGGCCGGAGGCTTGGGCGGTCGCCCAAGGGGGGCTGAGCGGCCGCCCAGGCTGGCAGTAACTTCAATCACTTGGGAACTTCACTTGGGCGGTCGCCCAAGTGATGAGGGCGGTCGCCCATGTGGGCAGAAACTCACTTCCCCTTTGGCAATCCACTTGGGCGGTCGCCCAAGTGGTATGGCGGTCGCCCAAGGCCACGAACCAATATTTCTTGATTTGAACTAGGATCGTTTAGCAAGTTGTTGGCCACTTATAATTGGACACTCCCACTTGGTAATTGAACTTGAACCTTCACTTAGGCCTTGTATCCTTGTATATGGAATTTGTAGGGTAGGTTAATGATCCCTCATTTCCTTACTTGATGTTATATATCTTGTTGTTGATATTGTTTAGTGCATTCATAAATTGTTGCACTTTGATATTGATTGGGCATGAGTATATATTACCATGTAGCTATTATTTATCCCTTTTGTGGATTTTATTCAAGTATCTATTATGTGCTTGATATGTGTGAGTCAGCTGACGTTGGGGGTATAACAGAATACGATCAATTATGGAAGTGTGACCTAATGTGATCGGATTATGTTATATACGTGACCGTCCCCTCCCGTGGCCACGGGTTGGGGTTATAGCGTCTGTATTGAGCCAAAAGCCTTACGAGTTGCTACTGTCTTATATGGTTCCCTGAAAAACGGGTCTTATAAGACGTGAGTATTGCTTAAGCAGCTCACTGTAATTGGAGTATTATTATACCCAATGTTGTACGACTACTGTTCAGACGGGAAAAGGTAAACCAAGGTAATGGAATGTGTTTATAGCTTTCCCAATGTGTTATGTGCGACTTGTTATATGTTGCATTTATTTGGCATATTGCTGCATCCATAATAGCTTGCTTTGAGATTTATTCTCACCCCTCTCCCTTTCTTGTTTTAGATCCCGAGACAGGAGGACCGCCCAAGTAAGGACGGAAAGGAGTTTGGCTGAGCATTTTGGGATATTGTCGGGGTACGTTAGGTTGGCGTAGAAATTATTTTGTCATAATTCCTTTTGGGAGTTTGTAATTATAAACTTTATTTTCTACGTTAAAAACCAATATCTTTTGTAACTAAACAGTTGATTGTTTTCAAAGTTAGTTATCTCCTCCTCCGATGTGGAGTTGAGTGGAGTTCTTTTGAAATGTTATATTATTAATGCTTATGTTTGAAAGTCAAAGTAAAGTTTTAAAAGTTTAGTGTTTTTGGGTTAGTTTGGGGACGCACCAACTCGGGACACGTGTAGGTTCCGGGTCGGGGTCCTCACACTTAACCTTAAATAACAATGCCCACTTTACCCTTGCTTGGTTAGAGAAGTTAGGAATTGTTAGAAATATTATAACTTTCGTTAATTTTCTAACGAAAATATTAACAACTCAAATTGGAGTACTTACACTTATGCTTGAGGGTGGTGTTGCTTGTCTCCTCAGCTATCACTCCCAGAGTCAATCTTGGCTGCCTTAGCTCTGGTACGCCTCTGGTTAGTCGATCTCCCCCTGCAGGGCGATCTCCCTTCATAAACCTATCCAACCTGCCTTCGTTCACCCACTTTTGGATGATCCTTTTCAAACTCATACATTCCTCCGTTGTATGGCCAGTGTCCTTATAGTACTCACAATACTTGCCATTGTCCCTTCTGAACTTATTTTGAGAGTTCATGTGGGCTAGAGGACCTAGGTCGATCGTATTCATAATCTCTATCCGGCTAAATGTGAGTGGGGTTAAGCTTTCAGGGACTCTCTCAGTTGCCTAGTTCTATTTTTCCCCTTGTTGCTGTTGTTATCAGCCTTGGCTTGCCCCCCTCTAGTCGACTCACCAGCTTCAGAGTGCTTCGAGCTTCTCTCTTTCTTTATTTCCTTACGTTCCTCCCAACGGCCACATCATAGGCCCTTTCAAACAATTCCTTCCTCGTGGTCGCTCTCCTAACTTGGAGCTCATAATCCAAATCAGGCGAGGACACCCCATTTCTGAAGCAGTTAATAACCTCCCTATCCGTAAGGTCTTCCTCAATTTGGTCGGCCAACTCCTTAAACCGTTAAAATAAAATCAGCATTCACTCCACTTTTCCAAAAAACCACAAAACCGACGTTTGTCATTCAAACGCTCGCCTTTTCAAACAAGATCACCTAATCAACGTTTGACATTCAAACCAAGATTAAGCTTGTCATTCAAGCCCCCATTTCAAAAAAATGCAAACACACACACACGCACACGATTTCGAGAAAGGTAGAAAGACTCGTCATACGAGGCATTTCGGGTGATCTCGTAATACTCTTCCCGAAACGTAACGTGACCTCCGAACCTAACAATCTCTAGTACTAAAAAAAAATTTTACTCGTTTTTGCTACCAATAAAAATGACTCCCCGTTTTCAAATAGCCTTTTCCTAAGTTTTTGCTACCAATAAAAACGACACCTTTTTCACTATAGCCGTTTCTCAACGTTTGGGCTCAAAATACAAAACCGCGTGGCGACTCCTCTTCCTTCCCGAAAAGCGAGGTCTCAGACACCAACCCCCCATGAAAGACAACCGCCTTTCCGCGTCCGCGCGAAAATTCAGGTAATTTCAGTTGGCGACCCCGCTGGGGAAAAGCGATACTTTTTCAAAACTGCCGTTGTTTTCAAAAAGCCTTCCGTGGGTCAAACTTTCGTTTACCCTTCCTCGTTTTTGTGTGCGTGTGTTACTTTAAACCTCGAACGGTTTTTTTCAAGGGCATTACATTGTCGTCTTTTCAAAATCATACCATGTTTGTGCATCCCCATCCATGTTTGATTTTCATTGTTACATTTTGAACTGCGCATAAAATTCTTTAAGACACATTCTGAAAAATCTCTGTTTTACTCAGAAAAAGAATTTTAGTGACCGCACACTACTCGCACTTGCTGCCTCGGTACACCGCACTCCACATGCACCTGCTGCCTCCGTACACTACACACTATGACCCGTAACCCGGGATGGCCTTATCAGTTGCACCTCGGTTGGTCTGCCAGACACCTTTCGAGGGCGCACGGGGTCGTCCCAAACAGCCCATCCTAGCCCGTGTAAGCCATGCACTCTTTGTGTCACACTTTGTCCAAGACCCCGGTTGGTTTTTGGCTTATTTCGTGTCATAAAGCCTGAGTGTATGTTATTTTATGCCGGGTTCCGCCACGAGTCAAGCTCGAGAGGTTGAGACCGAAGGTCATTCCCGACCTGAAGTCTTGAGCTTTTCAGCCTTGACTTTGACGCGGAGCTCTGCCGAAAAATATACCCGAATGTTCAATGTGACACCGTGTCACCAAACCTCACCGTATGCATCGTGCCAGCCACAACTTGGCCAAAGCCAAAAGCTAAGGTCCCTCGCGCAAGCGAGTCAGGAGAGGTCATGCCGAAATTTTGGCACGATCCCCGCCTTAACTTAAGGACGTTGACTTCGACTGTGGCCCGTGCGTCACATATGTTGGAAGTTTGCGTGATCAGCTAGCCTTAAGTTCACTTTTTCCTTTGTCGGTGGAACTCGCTTGCCTTATAGGACCTCGCTCGGGATTGTCCATCCCGAGAAAGATGATCTAAAAATGGAAACGAGGGGCTTATAAGCATAGTGACGAGATCCACTGATTAGAGCTCTAGGATTAGTTGCGAAAAAGAAGACACGCTCTTTTCCAACCGATTAGGACTCTGAGAAAATTCGTTTTAAGTAAACATTAATCGGTAACTACACATTGCACTAGCCCGAAACCTTGAGCCAAATACCCTTTTCCGAAGCCTAAACCCTGCCTTTCGTTCCTCCGCAATGAGCGTAAAGTGGTTCAGATTTCCGGGCCGGCCGCCTCGCCGAATTACGGATTACGGCGTCGTCGGTTCTTCGGTTCCCTCGGTTCCCTCGCCTCAAAATTTCGACATGTCTAGTTCACCGAGAAATCGTGACTGAGGACGGACTCCCGCCACCGGTAATGTATATGACTTTGGAAGAAGCCATCCGGCTTGTGAGGTTCACAAGAGGCGTAAAGAAGATCGGCCAGAATTTTGTGGTACAGCCTTCCGAATGAGCGAGGTATAGCAGCCTATCCCCGCCGATGGTACTTTCGTCCTAGTCGAGGATGACAATTCCCGAAACCAGTTCCTCAAACCTTCGACTGTGTTCCTCCCCGCCAACTTACGGGATTCCTTCGAACCAAGGAAACAAATGACCTAGGCTTCACGTTGCCACCTCTCGTGGCAACCCCGTCATATTTGGCCAAGCCAAGGCTCCCCATCACTCAATACCACCAGCGCACCGCTGGACCATCTCAAACAGATGCCAATATCCTTCAATACCCTCCCGGGTTCATCACGTTGCCTATACACGAATCCCAAAACATTGGGGACAGGCCCCCATATATCCACATATATCAAGCCTTCCACCTCCAATCACTACCGCTCATGTGGTAGCACCCGGTGCCGAGCCTCACAGTCCACCACTGGACCCTACCTTAGCCTGGATGGTCGAACGTATGAAAGACTCCGAAAGCCACCATGAGCAGCTCAAAGCAGGAAACGCTCAAATCCACAGATCCGGGAATGGTCACGCCTCTCCCTGCCAAGTTCCGAATGCCGGAGATGGACCGATTCGACGGAACCGAATGTCCTCAAACGCATGTCGATACCTACGTTCTCGGCATGAGAGCGAAAGGAGCAACCCTCCAGCAAATGGCCGACCACTTCCAGCATACGCTCAAAAGCTTAGCGTTACGATGGTTTCTGAGGGTCAAGCCTGCGGATCGCCACACCTGGGATCAGATCAGTAACATCTTCCTGGAACGATACAGATCCAACTTAGAGTGGGAAACAAGTCGTGAGGACTTAATCACCACTGAACAGAAAGTGGATGAAAGAGTCGGAGAATTCTACAAGAGGTGGAGTTGGAAACTCTCCGAAATCATGGAGCCACTCTCCAAGGATGAGCAGATGCGGATCTTCAAGTCCTGCTTAAGACCGTCCATCAGAACTCTCATCGCCATCATTTCTTCCTGCATCTCCGGGCCATGGTCAATGCCGGCTCACGCTTCGAGAAGGATCTCAAGGAGAAGTTGGCTACCGCAATGCCCATACGTATACCGATCGGCAGCTTGCATTCAATCCCGCACCGGCCCCCAAAGAAAGGGAAAGATACGTCTCACAACTACATCCATCGTGGACAGCAATGGGGCAACGTAAACCCAGTCCCTCAAAGCAGCAATTCCACTCAGAAGCAGCCTGCCGTACACTTCGACAAGTTTGACATTCCACTGAGCAAGATGCTGGAAGGGTTAATCAAGGAAGGTCTCCTTAAACCCGTTGCAAACTACAAGCCCAAGAATCCCGTAGTCAATGCTGACAAGAGCAAGTACTGCGCCTTTCCTCAGTATCACGGCCATACCACCGACAACTGCGTGGGGTTACAATATGAAATCCAGAACTTGATAGAGGAAGGAAAATTGGAGCGTCCCCGTGGACCCAATACAGTCGGAAATCCTTTCCCAAACAACAACATTGTGAATTCCATTGAATGGGTGCCCAAGGAGATTGCCGCAGAGCGCTTCCTCCGCCTCTTCCACTGGGTCCTCATCTAATGTCCACATCGCCACGATGTTTGTGGATCGCTCCGCATGCTGGAGTACGAGTCCCAAGACATGGTCGGAGCGATCCTCCGAGAAAACAAGAAGAAGTCCTCTCAACAACCGAGAGAAAGATACGAAGCCGAGACACCGGCGTGGGTACACTCGAGAGCCATCAGAGAGGTTCGACTACTACGTACTCTACTCCAGCCAGTCCTCCCTTCCTCCAGGCCATGCAGCTTTAGAGAAAACAGGGGTGGGAAAGCCGAAAAGTCCTGCTGATACCAGAGTTCAGACCTTGGGACACCGGAATACCTCAGATCTTGGTAATCGCACTGCCAGTCAGAAGCCTAACTCCCTACGGGATCAGCCAAGGTTCAATTTGTCCAGCTTCCGAGCACGGACCAGCAAAGGAAGGTCAAAGTCAGCTTGGCACTCGCACTCGATCAACGTGCTAACCAAGGGCGGCAACCGCCACAAACAGCCTCAGCACCATCCCGAAGGCTCCAGCGAAGGCTTTACCTCGTAAGAGGAAAACAGGAAACGGGTGGCTGTGATGAAGACCTATCGAGAGATGCCTCGGGGCACAATGAAGCTCTGTACATCACCCTCAGGCTCAACACCATATCACTCCCCGGAGTATTGGTAGACAACAGGTTTGCCGTTAACGTTCTCCCTCTCAGCATGATGCGATCCCTCCGTATCAACAAAAGCCACTTGATTCCGTCAACCCGGACTATCAAGGCCTACGACAGCACGTCTCGTCCCATCTTGGGGACGGTGACTCTGGAGCTCTGGTTCGAAACCCAAATGGTGCCAGCAAAATTTCACGTGATGGACATTCCATCCGAATTCACAGCTCTGTTGGGACGCCCTTAGCTACATCACATGAAAGCCATAGCCTCCACTCTCCATCAGTGCGTCAAGTTCATTAACCGGCAGGGAGATCTTGAAGTCATCCGAGGGGACCGTTTCCTCATAGGAAACGAAGCCGAGACAGCAGCCAAGCGTGCCCGCAACCAGGCACCAGGGCTACCTCCTTCAAATCAACCAAGGGACTACCGGGGCAAATCTCATCATAATCCCTCAGAGTCCGGAGATGATAACTATGTCAATATCCTCGCGTGCACTCGCAGCCCTGGCCTGAGATTCGTCGCATTCTTCAAGCCAACTCTCGCTCCCGCTGTGCGAAGAGATTTTCGTAATAAAGGTCAACAAGCACCGCCATACTCGTCTTGAATGCATGGACGTCGTATGGGATGTCCTCCACGAGGAACTACCCGCTGAACCCCTTTTCTCCAGCGAAGGGCATGATGTTTTCCTGGCAGCTCCAGCAACGCACCCGGACGCAATACGTCCCTATTTTTGGGTTGAGCCGTCACACGGCGACGAATTAGGACTCTCCGGAGTCGAGGACGCGACAGACCCGCAAGAAGATCTCTGCATTCATATGCTCAGTTTCGAGGACGGCACCCGTTCCGATCAGGTCACCTACGACCAGGGCTCCAACATTATGGAGATTGTCAAGCTCAACGTCCAAGATGTGCACTATCCGACAATTGGAAGCAACCGGTTGACACGACTAAGAACCCTCTCGATCAAGTGACTGACGACGACTTCGTCAACATCATCTTTTCCAGATATCCTGATGATACCAAGGATCCGGTCCTTATTGTCAGATTCTGTAATGCCAAAGTTACCCTCGACGACTGCCTGCTCATGGTAAACGAGGCCCTGGCCAATCGAGCTCAGAGCTACCCATCACTTCCGACTACCAGCCCCAGTGGCAACCGGCCCGTGCCGTCAGTCAAGCTTAAAGCCGCAAGCGCCGTTAAGGCCAAGTGGCAACAAATAAGGAGACAAAGCTCCTCACCCCGCTACAAGTCGATCAACTTCGGGAACGCTTCCGGCAGCCCACCCCAAAAACATCTGTGAAGGTCTTCCCCGCAAGACAGAGTCAGCTTCCGACGTTGGAAATGACCACCTCAGCATCAACATGCTCAAGTTCGATTCTGCTCCCAGTCGTCAACATCGCAGAGTTCAACACCCCCGTGTGTTCAATCAAGCAGATATGGGTGAATTTCTTGGTAACCGAGATCAAGGAAGGCCGCATGGAATGTCCCAGCCCGACTTCCTTCGTCAACATAATCCAAGTGTTTCCGCCATTCGGCGATTTGGATGTGATCACAGTTCTAGACACTAGTCAGAAGGCACGCACCTACGGAGACTGTTTAGCTCTCGCTAGAAAGGCCCTCATGGAACTAGCCGCTCAAGAAAACCGTCTTTGGGACGAAAACCAAGCTCAAAGGACCCACAGGGATCAAGCCCTTAAAGTGTCACAAGCAGCTTCAGACAGAAAGCTAGAGGCCACTCTAGACCAGTTCGACCTCAAGGGTTTTGCTCACGGCAACTTCCTCGACTACCGTCTGTTCTCATCCAACCCTCCTCTGCCAAACGAGGGTGGTCAACGGTCCCGATGACCTAGGAGATGGAACGGCACAAATGTGCTAACGAATACCAGCGCTTATCTCCCCGAGGAAAGCAAGTTCTCTGTGAAAGCAACGACGAAGACGATGAAACCATTCTCTTCCATGCCAGACATGATGTCAACAAAACCGGAATCCCAAGGGTCCTGGGAGGATGGGGATGGATCATTTCCGCACTCAAATTGAAAGGCCAACTGAGAGAGGAAGGTCCATTCAAAAGAAATAGAAAGATAGAAATTCATCTCCAAAGAATCGATCGTGAGATTCCACAGTCTTCGGCATTCGTTTACGTAAAACGATCAACTGGGACAAAGAACCGCCATACGTGGGCAGATGTTCGGGAAGCCATGTACTCACCTTCCGACATACCCGCCACTCGTATAAAGAGGAAAGGGAAAGCTCTCCCCGATGGAGGTTTATCTAGACCGCCGCACGCAGCTCAAAGAAGCACCGGCTATTCTCACATGGGAAGAAACGCAGCACTAACTCTCGACGTTGTGCTCGCCGCAAGAAAGTTGATTTGGGCCAAGAGTGGAGGAAAATTAGCAAACCACGAGTATCGCCCATCTAACTACAGAATGCCCTGAGTATGCTCAGCAAGAAGGAAAGGAGTGCGGTATACCGTGAAGAGATCAAGGAGACTGTTCGCCTGAGCAAAGAACTCTCCAACCTCCCCCAGAGGGTCAGCAACGTACAGTTCAGTCCTGGCAACCACTGTTGCGCATTGACGTTCGAACAGCTGCATCAAACCATAGGTTACCTCCCCATGGAGGCACCCAAGCCAGTATCCTGGGACAGAATCCGTAAAGCTGCCGAAGCTCCCGGGAACACGTCCACAGTCAATGAATTGAGGGAAGACATGTAGCCCTACGCTACGAGGAATCCTCCTCTAACTATGGCTCAACTTAGAGCGGCCTGTTCAGAAGGAACCAAGCTCGATGTCGCCGTTCTAACCCGATCGGGTCGATTCATGCACTACCACCTAAGGCCACCAAAAAGCCGACGGAGCCGAATCGCCACCCGGCCAGCCCGAAGACACAAGTTCCCGAAAGAGGACCCGATCCTCACTCACCAAGCAAACCCAGCAAACATTTCCCTTTGGTCCCCGCTCACATCTTCATATCCTCACAAGCTCAAGCTAGAGGAAATTCCTGGCCCGTACCATGGTCCCCGTGGATGCAACCCCGCACGGTCATTCGATGATCGGAAACATCCATTACGACAACATTATCACCTTCACAGATTTGGACCTTCCAAAATTTGGGGCCGATCACAATGAGCCGCTCTACATCACACCCAGCTGGACGAGCGTCGCCTTCCCCGCGTGTTGGTAGACGGAGGTTCCGAATGAATGTCTTGCCCGCCAAGATGATGGACTCGCTTGACATCAAGACTACAGATCCAAGCCTTCACCCACACCGTCAAGGCCTATGACTCTACTTCCCGTACAGTTCCTGGGGTTGCTACTCTTAATATCTCGGTTCGGCAAGCGGATGATCCCCACCGAATTCCAAGTGTTGGACATTCCAATCACTTTCACAGCCTATCCTGGGCGTCCCCGGCCGCATCAAATCAATGGCGTGGCATCCACCCTTCACCAAGGCCTCAAGTTCATGCAAGGCAACGAGCTAACCACAGCCTACGGCGACAAAGATCACCACCGAGGGACCAAAGCACCAACGACATTCCAGTGTTAGAAATCAAGCATAATGACGACATGGCATTAACTGGATTCACTCTGGAAACCTCCAAAATCCAAATATACAACGTAGACCTTCCACTATCTCACGACAAGATTCCTCCCGCCATGAAGATGATGAAACTCATGAACTTCATCCCCCGTGGATCGGGGCTCTGAAAAGGTTACAGGGCCAACACCAAGTCATCGAAGTCAAGGACCACACCATGGTCCAGGGGCTTGGTTACGTGCCAACACCGGCTGACATCAGGGAGAACAAAAGGCTCGCTCGCACCAAGGCAGCAGCCCGTAAAAGGGGAACCTCCGACGGCACACCCAACCTCCGACCTTACAGTTTCGACCTCGCTCATTACTTCACCAAGGGAACCGACAGCAGAACTGAGGGGACCAACAGCGGAACCGACAGCAGAACTGAGGGGACCGACAGCGGAACCGACATCAGAACTGAGGGCACCGATAGCGGAACTGATGAAGATGAGAAAGAAGCGGGGATAGTCAACACAGAGACTACAGAAAGGATGGAAAAGCTAGCACGGGACCTCAAGCGTTTCAGAGGACTCAAGGCTAATCCGATCAGGGGAGCGTTCCTCGACATCACAACTCTACCTAGACCAATTGCCACCACAGTCCAGCACGAGTACACATTCAAGGGAATCCCAGACTTGGAGGAGCAACTAAAGTTACTTTCCATGGAAAACATACTGTTCGGATCAGCCGCCGAGGCCACATTCGAGACAGTAACTCCAAAGCAGAAGGAACCAGAATTCATAGAAGACGCTCTCAGTGGACTAGCTCTACAGAGTCTTTTTGAAGAAGTCATGGAGGTTCCGAACCTGATTGACCTTGGCTCCAAAAACAGCATGATTGCCATGATTGGGACAGCAAAAGCCAAGCCTCTCGATCCCCGAACCCTCATCAAGCATCCAGCAATGCCACTGAAGAACTGGGTAACTTTCACCGGATCAAGTATACCAGTACCTCCAAAACGGAGAAGCTTCCTTCACAAACGAAGATGGAAAATACAAAGAAGGGATCAAAGCCAAAAACATGATGGCATTAAAACGCCTGGCATCCCATTTTGTCATTCTGGGGGGTATGTTGTACAAGAAGCGCCATCAAGGGCCACTCCTTCGGTGTGTAAACAAAGAAAAAGTCAGCGAGCTGATGAACGAAGTTCACAATGGAACCTGCGGTCCGCACATGAACGCCCGAGCATTGACACAGATCATTCTCCGTATGGGATACTATTGATATCGATGGAAATGCAGACCGCATCCAGCTTCGTCCGAAGCCGCGACAAATGTCAACGGTTCTCCAACCTCAATCACATCCCCTTATGAACTCTATTGCATGACTACACCACGGCCTTTCGCCACATGGGGAATCGACGTCATCGGCAAGATCACTCCACCAGGAGCAATGGTCACGAATTCATTCTAGTCGCAATGACTACTTCACCAAATGGGTAGAAGCCAGATCATACAAGGTACTGAATTCTAAGAAGGTGGCCGAGTTCATCAAAGAGAACATCATGTGCCGATACGGGGTGCACAACGAGATCATATCCGACAATGGGACTCACTTCGAGGGAGATTGTGACCAACCGCCGACCGACCCGTAGTCACGCGTCACAAGTCTTCTCCTTACAGATCGCAAACCAATGGTGCAGTAGAGGAAGCAAACAAGACTCTCGCCATGATAATCAGAAAGATGACCACCAGAGGTCGGGATTGGCCCAAAAAGCTACATCTAGCCCACTGGGGATACAGAACATCAGTCAGAACCGCCATCGGGGAGACTCCACTCGCACTTACCTACGGAATGGAAGCGATATTACCCGTGGAATTGGAAATTCCATCCCTCCGAGTCCTCTTGGAAAACGGGATCAATGAAGTCGAATGGCTACAGAGCCGTCACGACGAACTTTCTCTACTCGACGAGCGCAGATTGAAAGCCATGGAACACACTCGAGCCTACTGCAGCGTAATGGCCCGAGCATTCGATAAGAAAGTCAAGATCCGAGACATCAGAGAAGGCGACTTGGTGCTAAAGGAAAAGCCTCCTACGCAGACCTATCCCCTCGAAAAGTGGGAGCCATGAAGTTAGCAGACTTGGATGGGAACCCTTTCTTTAACCCCATGAACGGAAGCAAGCTCCGCAGATACTTCGTTTGAGGAAGAGCACGAGTCAACTCTCCTTCCCCATACACCACCCCTCAGTAAAATTAAAGTGCTAAAAGAGTAACACCCAACTGGATACATTCCCGCTAATGATCCAGGTAAAAACAGGGTCGCACTTCTTTTGTCTTTGTTTTTCTCAAATTCACCTAAAGTGTCGAACTACGGTGACCTGAGCCCCTTAGTCCAATTGTAAAAGGGGAACGTAGGCAGCCATCATTGGTTCGGTCTCAAAACAAAAAAAAATACAGTAAGCATCAAATGCTTGTGTTTCAAAAAACTCTTTTCAATTAACCTACAAATCCATTACGGTTAAAACAATATTTGATGAGTTCAAGCACGGTCAACTCTTGACTCGCTACACGCTAGCAAAACTACAATAAAACATTAATCAGTTAATGTGTCTGCAATGACAATGGGTGGATACTTCCTGACAAAGAAGGTCAACCTAGTTTCCCGAACTCGGTCCTTCATCCTTCTTCCCCTTCCCTTTCCCACGGCGAGTGTTCTTCATCTTCACAGGAAATATTCCGGTAGACCTTCTACCTGGCTCAGGGATCCTTCCCGACGCCTCCGTCAAACCTCGTAGCCGTCAACGCAGCCTCTTTCCCTAGCTCGTCACGAGCCGCTTCACTTCTAGCCATCATGATCGTGCTTTGATTGGCCTCCCGATCGCATTGGCCTCATAGTCGCCCATGTCATTCCAAAGGCGATTCCCTGTGGTTAGCCCCCGCCTCAGCTCCTCAAGGTCGAGCCGTCAAGGTGATCGCACTCCAATAGCTCATCCCGTCTCCACAAGATAGCCATATGTGTCTCCCCATACACTCTTCATACCGCCCGTATATCACAGAGACAATAGTGCCCCCTCTCCGGTGAAAGAGAACCCCGGGCAGAAAGGACGTGTATTGCCACCACCGTGTGAGCAGAATAGCGTCGAAGGATCTTCCATCGCCAGAGATCCCACCTCGAAGGTAGCAAAGATGACTCAAGCCCGTCAATGGCACCTCGCTCCACCCGCATCGTCAGCAGTAACCAACGAGGGAATGTAGAAAGACGTCCGAGATAGCCCCGGCACTCGACAACCAATAGACCCTCCCGAGCGGTCCGACAAGTTCAGCAACTTCCAGCTGGGAACCCACCATCGCAAGTGATGCATGCGGAGTCTGGCCATCCAGAGCTCCAGCTCAGCCTGATCGCCCCCTATCACTAGAGGACGTCGAGAGAAGGACCAAGCGTCACAAGACATTGGCACCTCGGGCATCATCTGCAGTCTCTCTCTCAACCACATGGTAAGCATGACGGGACTCCCTCCCCACATGTATCGGCTATCGGTTGCCATCCGACCTATGCCCAGGAACGTCTCGCTGAAGACCAAAGGCACGATGTCTCCCCCGCTCCGGCACTGCCTCACCAGGTCCAGTACACTGTGATGGCACACACCTAGGGACGTGAATGTGAACAGAGTAGCGATCGCGCACAGAGCAAACGCGTCCCACGCAAAAACTCTCCCCTCAGCTCTAGCAAATCTATCGGGCAGTCCCGAAATGTCAACATAATCAGTGTTCAATATCGCATCCCGTATGCTTCTCCAAATGAGATACCAAGCAAAGACACTAGCTTCTCAACAAAGGGCCATGCCACCAAAGATAAGGAAGAACTAGCTGTCTGCCTCGTGTCCTCCTGCACGGCCCGGAAATCTTCGAACGTAGGAGTGATTTCGTTGTACGAAAAGTTGTACACATTCCTCCGTACATCCCAGAAGTTAGCCGCTGCTCTCAAAAGATCCTAATCTGGCATGAGCTCCTTCAAAGCCCAAACAGATTTCATCCCGTAACAGCCTTCGAAAAACCCTTTATTTTGCCTCGTGTGGTTCCGTACCCACGACTGAAAGTTTTCCAAGTATCGCTCTTGCATCCGAGACGATAGCTTAGGAAAGGGAGCCATGACAGAAAGTGAAAAAAGCCTTAGGAATTTGAAAGAAATTCAGCCAACTGATCAAAGCAATGCGCAGTTTCTTACGAATTGCAAAGCTGAAACTGCAATTTAAAAGACTCTGGAATTTCATTCTCAGTCCGGCCGGACTCCCTCTGTAGTTGACTTGGTGAACTCTGCAGCCAGCTGCTCCTAAATTGGAAGCAATTCCAAACAAGGCCCTGTTCATCCTTTATGAATCTGCGTGCTGCCCCTGGTTTCATTCAACCAAAGCCAACACCTCTTCCACCCCGGGCTCGTGCAACAGTGCAATTAATTAATAATCAGTGCATATAGGCATAAATTTTGACCCGTTCAATTTTTCATGCATGTTTCATATTATTAACCTACTTGTTTATTTGCCGAAAATAAAAAGAAGGTGATCACAGAATAAATGTGCGAAGTACAGGTTCCGCCCCACGGGCGCCTTTTCAAATACGATACAAGTCAAATTGTTCTGAACAATACATACATTTTATCTAAAAGAAAGCAATAAAAGAAGGACTACTCCGAGTCCTGCTCGTTATCCGAGCACTCGAAGCTCTGCTCCGCAGCTGCCGGATCTTTCGAAAATAGATAATCTCCGAATTCCTCCAGGCAGGAATATGCGAAAGGCCTCCTCGGTGTCTGCGAACTCGAGGAATCTCCCCTCTCATGCCCCGAGTGCGAAGGAGGATGAGCTCCAAACCCAGCCGTTCCGCCCGCGAACTGGCCAAATCCCTGCGCAAAGTCCTTTCCACCAGCCGTGGGAGCAGGCGAACCTCTCGGCCTAGATGGCCTCGGTTCACAAACATCCACGCTCCTTCGGGAACTGCACCTCATGAACGCAACGATCCTCCTAGTATAGGCGGCCCACCCATCCAACAGTCTCATAGCCTCGTTGTACGTACGGCCAGACACCTGCGAACCAGGAAAGTCATCAAAAGACAAGCAGAAAGTACAGATGCAACATTTGCAGAATGCTACTATCAAATGCAGAAAATCAAAAGTGCTCACCGAAGTGTTGGGGTCCACCCTATACTGAGGTCTCGGCTCATCCGGGAGCGGGATCACCAGTCGCCTGCGTGAACCGTCCAGCCCCTCGTACGCCAGCCTAGCGCATGGGAGCGGGAGATCTCGGGGATATCCAGGGCCCTCGCCCTCCCTGTGCTGCACCTGCGGGCTCCTCAGCCTCATCCTCAAGAAAATGTCGTAGTCGGCTCCCGCTATGATATACTCGGTATAGAACACACCCTGTCTATACCTCGCCAACTCCTCCATCGGCATCGACAGAGGATGCTGCATGTGCAGAGGCGGATCCACCGGCACCATCGGAAGTGACCCCGGGCCATGCTGACGGGTCACCCTCTCCCCCAGATACATAGCATCGCAGTGAAGTCCCACCAGGACCTTCCGCTGCCGCGTAACCTCACTAGCAACCTGAACCACGCCTATGTGGAACCGACTCCACCATGTCAGCCGGATCCGCTCGGAGAACTCACGACTCAGGGCCTGGGACACCTCCTCGTACGACAGTCGAGTGCCCACCCTCGACGACACCGCCTTTTTTGCCCTCTTCTGCAAAACCAGCATGGCTGGGAACAGGGATCGGTACGCCTCCCTAATATCCCACAGCTGCAGGCTGAACACCTCATAGCACCAGACCTGTCAAGCAAATGGAAAGTTATATCAGCTACAGAGCAGATACATACGAGTACATAAAAGAGACAAGGAAGAGAAAAAGACGTAAACTTACATCCAAAGCAAACGAAAAACAGCTCAAGGAACTCTCCTCTCCCCGCGAGAATCTGTCCAAGGAGTGGTAGAGCTCGTCCAGTCCTGCCTCCCCCCATGCATACCCCCTCACGGCATCCAAGTCTGTCAGCGAACCGAGGAGAGGGAAGTGACAGGACGTGTCAGAAGTCGGGAACAAAGTCGCTGACAACGCGAACCAAATGAACCCTCGAGCCAGGCACTCCGCGGTCATCCTCAGAGACCCATCCAAGTAATCAGCAATACCCGTCTGCAGATGCCTTTCTATCGGCCTGTACCGAATGCCTAAGCCCATGGCATCGGTTATATTAAAACCCAGCAGCTCCGACAACTGCCCCGGGGTATAACCATCCACCCACACCAGCGCGTTACCGTAGGTCGGCAACCCAATGATAGTAGCAAAATCAGTGGGAGTCAACGTCGCCTCCTGTGAATGTGGTGCCCAAATTTTTGTTGGATTCACGCGAGTTTGAAGACATCCGGTTTAATTTGAAAAACGGAGTCGCCACGCCATTTTGATTACCTCAAAACTTTGAAAAAAAGGTTTTTACTTGGGTTCGGAGGTTAAGTTACCCCTTGGGAAGAACGTTTGGCGTTCACCCAAAGTGCCTTGCCGGAGCAAGTCTCCCAAGATTTCAGTAATCGTGCTTGCTTGCGTGCTTTCTTGTGTGCATGTGTTTGAGAAAAAGGGGGGGATGTCCCAAGTTGTCTTCCGGACGTACAAACCATTTGTTGGTTGTCGCTCGGGATTCCTTGGAATTTTATGTATTTGAGATTATGATCCCGTCCTCATCTTTATGACTTGTGATCATCGCATTTTTAACCTCGGGACCCTCGGGACTTGCGTGATCGAGAGAATGACTCTCTTTTGGTCAAAGATGAGGTTCTTTTAGAAAAGGAGGGTCCTTAGCCCATCAATCCTATGCTTTAAGACGGTCGAGCTCGTATAGATGCTTCATACTCTTTCTTAAGCGATAATCGGAGATATAGGGTTCAAGGTGTCCCTTTCTAAAGAGATATGGAACCTTTAATGGAAGGAACGATGTAAAGATAGGATCTTTTACACCGGTCCATTCCTAGGTTGTTAATGGGGGAATGGGGGAAATGTATGTAAAAATGAATCTTTAATGAAAAGATGACATTTTTGGGTTTCAAATGATGCACTTAGTTTAAAGAAATAATCTTTATTGCAAATGATGCATAAAGATGTGATTTTTATGCAAATGATGCATGAAAAAGGGTTTTGAATGCAAAGGATGCATTTTTATTGAAAAGATTGGATTTTTATATGCAAATGATGCATAAAGATGACATTTTTATTTAAAAATGGGGGTTTTAGGTGCAAAGGATACACCTTTATGGGAAAAGACTACATTTTTATGACAAATGATGTCTAATGCATGCCAAAGGGGAAGGGGGAATATAAAGATAGGATCTTTAATCTACCAATGTCCCAAGCAATATCAAGACAATGCAATGAGCAATTTATAAAGCAACTAGGATGCAAAGGTAGGGCGTGCGAGGTTACCAATAGCTTCCTTCTTCTTTGGTCGGAGCTAGGAAGAGAGGTTGGTATTGGATCTTCAAGGAGGAGGGAGGGAGCTTCTTGGCCTTCTTCTTCACCTTCTTGAGCTTCCAGCAGTATTCTTCACGTATTTGGAGTGTTTGTGGGTGACTTGCTATGGATTGTGTGTGTTGAAATGGGTAGAGGAGGGCTCTATTTATAGGCAGTCTGGATAAGGCTAATGAAGCCGTGCGGCTAGGGACAGCGAGCTAATGCAGCCGTGCGGCATTATCCATTGTGACTCAGCATTTCTAGAGCCATGCAAGGTGGCAAATTCTAGAACCCTCTTCCTAATTAAGAAAAACGTGTTTCTTAATTAGGAAGGCTCCTTTCAGCCCTAAATTTAATTTGGGACTGTTCTAGAACATTTCCGGAACACTAGGAAGGTCCGGGGAATTACCGGGAAACTTACCGAAATTGTCGGGAAATTTAACCGGAAGGCATGAGCCAGATTTGGGTACTTACAGAAGCCCCTCGGCAACGTCACTTGCAAGACGAGTGGGGTTGTCGATAGAAAAGGATCCGATCTGGTGAATGCCGAGACGGATTGGGTGACCAAGGTGGTCGAGTGGCTGAACCTCTGGAAGGCTACCTACGTATCCCGGAGGAATCAAGCCAGGCCGTAGTTCGGAATTAGGATCCGCTGGGGGAGGAAGAAGAGAAACTGGTCTCTTGCTGGGGAAATAGAAGAGAAAATGACCTAGGAGGTCAAACAATTGATCCTACTGGGGATATGCTAGGAGTGACCAAGGTGGTCGGATATCTGAACCTCTATGAGGGGCTGCTTTATCACTGAGGAGTGACAAAGAAACAGGGTGACCAAAGTGGTCGAATGGCTGGACCTTTTATAAAAGGCTACCTACGTATCCCGGAGGAATCAAGCCTTGATCGTAGTTCAAGCATCACTAGATAGTTAGGAACGATGTCTAGGATTCTTGAGATTTTGACAATTAATGGAGGCTGTCACCTGATTGACAATTACTGGAGGATGTCACCTAATTGACAATTACTGGAGGATGTCACCTGATTGAAACTAGAGCTTACGTCACTGTCGAGTGGATAGAGGTAGCTAGAGTTTGGTGAACTTGAGCATACGTCTCAATCTCTTTCGAATCAGAGATATGGGTTGCCAAAGCTAGAATGATTTAAGCATACGTCTCAATCTCTTTCGAATCAGAGATATGGGTTGCCAATGACTTGAGCATACATCTCAATCTCTTTCGAATCAGAGATATGGGTTGCCAAAGACTTGAGTGACTTAAGCATACGTCTCAATCTCTTTCGAATCAGAGATATGGGTTGCCAATGACTTGAGCATACGTCTCAATCTCTTTCGAATCAGAGATATGGGTTGTCAAAGTTTGAATGACTTAAGCATACGTCACTATTCGGGATAGAGGTAGCTTAAGTTGAGAGAAACTTGAGCGTACGTCACTATTCGGGATAGAGGTAGCTTAAGTTGAGAGAAACTTGAGCGTACGTCACTATTCGGGATAGAGGTAGCTTAAGTTGAGAGAAACTTAAGCGTACGCCACTATTCGGGATAGAGGTAGCTTAAGTTAAGAAGAACTCGACAATTCGGAGGTTGTCACCTAGCGTTATCCCGTTATAATGAAATTAACGGAGGTGACTGGGAAGAAAGCTTAATTGCTTAAGAGATGAGGGATATCTTTTGAAAAAGATGTTATCTTGGTTAAAAGATAACGGAAATTGCATGCCCAAGTGGAAGGTCCAGGGGCAGGATTGTAATTTTCTGCTCAGAGCGAATGAGGCCGCCCGGCATGAGATGGAGAAAAAGGAGCCGTACGACTAGAGACCTGTTTTTTCCAGATTATTTAAAATCAGATTTGAATGGGCCATTGGCATTACATTGCCGCCCAGGAACGCAGAGAGAGAGAAGAGAGGAAGAGAATTTCGAAATTCTTTCAATCCCCTTGCTTCCCTTTGATTTGAGATGGATCCGGAGGGCAATCCCATACCGAGGCAAGCAAGAAGAAACATCTCGGCGGCCGCTCGGAGGAGGAGGAAGGAGCTCGTTCGGACGGAGAGGAAGTATGACTTCCTTACGCCTCCATCGGAGCTCTATCCGGGGAGAAGGGAGCATAAATCAACGAACCCTCGATCGGTTGGGGTAAGCATTCTCATTTTGCTCAAATCCGTCGATTTTGCTTGATTTTTGAATGATTTAGGGCTTGACCCAAATTTTAGGAATTTCCTAGGATTTTTTTCTAGGATTTTTGAATGATTTTGAGATGCATGAACAACCTATGAGGCTAAGAATATGCATGTGCAATTTATTTGATGAAAATTATGAGAATGACTCACTTTTTTCTCGCAAATGAAGTAAGAATGAGAATTGTCTAAATATGAGACGGAGTTCTTGCCTGTGCTAGAACTAGGTCAAAATTCTGATTTTCAATGAGAAAACATGATTTTGGAAGATGAAAAATGATTCATGCATGCCATTTTATTTGAAAAATAATGCTTATGTGCAAAGAATCGTGAAAATTATGATTTTGTGCCTTAGGAAAGCAACGTGCTTAAAATGACGTGTTTCAAATGATGAAAGTCACATTTTTTTTTGATGCAAATGATGCTAGAAAAACTTTTGTGAATGATTTTCTTTTGAAAACATGTGCACTTTTGTGAATATATGCATGCTTTTGAAAATGATGAAGGACTGACACTCTTCTTTTTGTTGTGCTTGTCTACAGGAGAACAAGTCTAGAGGACCATCTGAGATAGCGGTCAGGCTTTGGCAGAGGATGTCGGATTTTGAGAAGAATGGGGTGAACCCCAAGAATTTGGTGAGGGCTACCGGCCTAGATTCGTTTGTGGAGGCCATCGGCACGGGAATTCACATCACCTCAAAGAGCAAGGGCCTGGTTCAGGCTCTTTCTGAGTTTTGGTGGGACTCTACTCATAGTTTCCACCTGAGCTGGGGAGAGCTTACTGTGACTCCTGCCGATTTCACAGCTATTACTGGCCTACAGTTCACCGGGAGGCCCGTGACTTGGAGAGACCACATTACAGCTGAGGAGTTCCAGGCTTTGGTTGGATTTGAGCTGATTCCCAAGGGATTGGGTATGGAGACGCGGAACGTCGAGGTGGCAGTTCAGACTTGCATGCAAAACTTTGCCGGCTAATGATGTGGATCGCCCAACACCGGCTAGAGCATTCATATGGTTGATGCTATCAGTCACTATCTTTGCTAATTCTGGGACGCTGGCCATGACTTGCCTCCTTGATTCTCTGGAGGATGTGGATGGGATAGGGACGGTCTCGTGGGGCGAGGCCGGATTGGCGGAGTTGTACTTCTCGTTGGACATGTACAGTCGGAACAAAGCTGCTTCCATGGACTGCTTCTCATTTGCCCTTGAGGTAGTCTCCTTTCTTTTCTCTTTTCTCTTTTCTGTCTTGAGACTTCTTATGAGAGAGAGAATGACCCTTTTTTTTTTGATGTTTTTGAACATGCAGGCCTGGTTTTGCGAGGTGATCGGGTTCTTTCCTTGGAACCAGCAGAGTGATATCACCATTTTCCCTGCGATGGTTCGCTGGAGGGGAGATGTGAGGGATAGGTTCACGGGGAAGACCCGGATCACTTTCGACTACAAGATGGTGAAGCCTGTGCTCAACAAGGATGGACCGGATGGAGTGGACTTCTACCCACAGGGCGGTATCCGGAGATTTTGCCGGGAGATGCTATTGAGGTGACAAGGCAGAGGAGGTGGCTCACTGGGCTGACTTGCGACATCATATATCTGGGGACCGTTTCTCGAGGCGCATGGTCATGTCCCTCCATTGGACGCCATTACTCCACACGATCCTCCGGACGGATGCTGCAGCCCGAGGAGCGCAAAGCGGATGAGATTGAGAGGTACCGGGGAGGTATAGGCTGCGAAGGAGTATTTTGACATGGGTACCCCTACGCCGTGTTTGTGGAGCAGCGCTGAGGACGCCACAAAGCCGACGAAGCCGGGCGGTCACTCGGGATATGGGGAGGATGAGCCTACTAACCCGCCTATCCCTCTCCCGCACACCTCTCATACGTCGTACACGGAGTACCGAGGAGGATGAGGATTCCTGTCCTCGACACGAGGGAGCCCCAAGATACCACCGCCACCCGATAGCAATGTGAGTATACTCTTAGGGTCTTATTCCCTTTTAGCTTTGATTTTCTCGCTTTTGCAATTTTCTCGAGATTTTTCTCGAGATTTTCCGAGATTTTCTTTTCTTTTCTCGGAGTTCGGCTCGCACCTATGACGGGTTGGTCGGGCGACACGGGGTTGGAAAGACGTGTGCCGATCCTTGGTCAAGAAGCCGGGCGCTGCGCTACTAAAGCGTCAACAAGCGTGCGAGAGCCCGCGCGCAAAGGAGGCATGTCGGGGCGCGAGATCCTCTTCCTCGGCTTCGGAGTATTCGTCCGGTGCCGGGCCTCGGGGCGAGGTCCTAATGCTGATATCTTGGAACAAATTTGGCGGAGTACGAGCACGACAACATCCCTCTTTCCGATGCGAGCGACCAGAGGACGTGATGAGAGAGCCTAGCGTCTATGAGCCGGCGATGAGGAGGAAGAAGAATCGGAGGCCTAGGGGGTCTCTAGAGTAGATTTGGAACAAAACAAACAATGAACACTTTTTTATGCACAACTTGTTTATTTTTTGCTTTATTTTGACGCCGGTGGGGCGAAGACATTGTATTAATGCTTTATTTACTTTTCTAATTTATGCTTTTTCAATTTGCATATTATCTGAGCCTCGGGGCGACTTTTTGCTTGGAATTGGGGCTGAAACTGGGCAAAAATAATATATAATGATGTATAAAATGCTTGGGTGGCTTACGGTCATGTTTTTGTACGGTTTTGGTTGAGAAAGTGGGGTGAAAACTCCCTTGGGCAGCAACTTTGGTTGCTGCAGAATTTTTTTCTCGAGAGGGCTAATGTAGCCGTGCGGATAGGTCTCTGGGCAAATGAAGCCGTGCGGCTCACGGTTACATGCAGGAACCGGGTTATTTTCTGAATAAAAGCAAGGCTTGGTCATTTCATTTCATTTTCAACCCAAACTTGTTTCAACTGTTCCCAGGGCATATTTTGGACCTAAAGACACCACCTTTGATCACTTTTGCGATGGATAGGCCCGTTAGACTACAAAGGGGGAAGAGAGACCATTTTCTGTCCGGTCTTCAATCTTGGGCGAGACATAACTTCCAAAATCACAAAGTTCTGGGACTTCCGGAGACATGTTTACTGCTTTTCTTACAACGAAATCGTCCCAACGCACGAAGACTTCAGAGCCTTGATTGGGGGTCCCGAGATTGAAGCTATATCTATTCCGGCGATCGGAGACGTGCCGGTGGCGGTAAAGCTTGCATCTTTCTGCGAGATTCCTGCAGGAGAGGCGAGGAGATGATGGTAGCTCGGATAGGATTGACCTTTCCGAGATCCGGGCAGGTTTGGATCTCCGGCTATGGGCCGCTACCATGGTGGCTATGGACGCATTTATCCTTTGCGTCTTTTACATTGCCTTTCACTGCCGAGTCAGAGTGGGGATTTGTCACGGTGGTCTCTGGACATGGTCGAGACTGCGGGCCGGGAAGGATATCGTCCCACCGGTTTTGGGGAGACTTTGCATGGGATCGACAAGGATGGCTCGGGAGACCATTTCATGAGGTCCGGGAGTCCGGCTATGTTGACTTTGTGGGCTGGGGAGAGGCTCGGGGCTTTGCACGGGGCTTTGCCGACTCGGTGCCCTTGGGTGATTTCTCGGAGAGGTGCACCTAGGCGGCGGGAACGGGGGTAGGCAGGAGGCGATGATGGCTAGGCTATCCACTTCGGACATCCGTTGGTGGATACCACACTGGAGGTTGCGTGACTGGGAGGATATTTCGGGAGTCTTATCTTTGTGAGGGTTCCGTGATTCCGCCGGTCATCCTTCTACATACCCCGCTTTGGTATCCGGGCGGTTTGGGGCTTTACGGGAGCCTTTGAGTGGCGGGAGGACATCCGGACCATGGAGGTGATGTCTCTAGACATGAGGGACCCGGCCCGGCTTCACTTTTTTCTCGAGGGCTTGGACATACACTGCTTTCCCACCCGGGGCTATCTTTAGGAGCGGGAAGAGCACGATCTTGACCACTGTCTACTTGGGTGAGTACGAGAGGGAGATGGGAGCAACTCGGGTTATCTTGGAGGATAGACTCCGAGTTTTATTGGGGCGACCACGACTCGAGTAGGACTACGAGGAGAGGCCGAGGCTAAGGCGAATTGCCATAACCAATCGGGTGACTTGGTCGGGGGACATGGAGGCTCGGTACAAGAGGTTGTCCGAGGTTGCTCATTTGGCCCGAGTCTCGGAGGGAGGAGATACGGACTCGTGCTCGTATAGAGAGAGCGCTTATTGACACGGGGTTGGTAGAGGCTCCGGTGAGGATACCGGAGGTCGGGATGAGGGATCACCGACATTATTGAGAAGAAAAGGAAGAAGACTCGACGAGGCCGAGGAAAAGGGAAGAAGGCGAAGAAGACTCGGCGAATGACGGCGACAAGTCTTTTCTCAAGATCCTCTTATTGCCCTTTGCAAACACATTAGTTTATTTAGGCACTTTATTGTATTTTAGATCTTTTTAGCGAGGTTAGCGAGTCAAGAGGTAGACCGTGCTTGAACTCATCAAGAAATTTTTGACTTGTAATGAACAAGAAATATTATTTTAGAAATTAATCAAGACATGTTTCATGGAAATTCAAATGTCTTATTACTTGGGACCCGTTTTATGAAAACCGAAATACCCTTTTATTTATTGCTAAGGACGCGCTTTATGGAAGCTTTATTGCCCTTTTTTATTGTTTAGACCGAACCATATATGGCTCGCCTACGTTCCCCTTTTACAAGAAAGGCTAAGGGGCTCGGGTCTTCGTAGTTCATTACGGTGAACTAATTTTTTTTTTTGTTTTTGCCTAGACCGCCCTTTTTGGGGTTTTCGGCCTAGTGGGCATTACTCTTTTTGCACTAAGATTTTTTCTTTTTTTTTTATGTGCAACCCCGTCTTTTGCCTAGACCGCCCTTTTTGGGGTTTTCGGCCCTAGTGGGTATTACTCTTTTTGCACTCTTTTTTTTTTTTTTTTTTTTTTTTAGATATAGTATCTTTTGAGCTTATCACCGTTATTTGGGTGGACAAAGGGATTGCCATCCAAGTCTGCAAGCTTCATGGCTCCTCCCGATAGTATCTTACGCACCACATAAGGGCCGATCCAAACGGGTTCCCATTTTCCCAGGGGTTGTCTCGGTAGGGGCTTTACTTTCAATACTAAGTCACCCTCTTTGATGTCTACGGCCTTGACCTTTTTATCAAACGCTGCGGCCATTCGCCTGCAGTAGGCTCGGGTGTGTTCCATGGCTTTTAGCCTTCTCTCGTCAAGCGGGGCTAACTCATCATGCCGGCTTCGTAGCCATTCTACTTCGTTGACACCGTTTTCCAGAGGACCCTTAATGACGGGATTTCCAACTCAGCTGGTAACACCGCTTCCATCCCGTAAGTTAGGGCAAAAGGAGTTTCTCCTGTGGCCGCATTCGACAGACGTTACGCAGCCCCGAGTGCTAGGTGTAGCTTTTCGGGCCAATCACGACCACGGGTGGCCATCTTCCGGATGATCCGCTCGAGTGTCTTATTAGCGGCTTCCACGGCTCCATTGGTGCGAGTGCATGCAGGGGACGACTTGTGGCGAGTAACTCGAATTCGACGGCGGTCTATCACGGTCTCCTTCGAAGTGTGTCCCATTATCGAAATGATCTCGTTGGGCACCCCATATCCGCACATTATGTTTTCTTTGATGAAGCTGGGCCACTTTTCGAAGTGAGGACCTTGTAGGACTTGGCCTCTACCCACTTGGTGAAGTAGTCGATGGCTACCAACACGAACTCGTGCCCATTGCTTCTGTCGGGGCTATTTTCCCTATCACGTCAATGCCCCAAGTTGCAAACGGCCAAGGAGTCGTCATGCGGTACGGGTCATGAGGTGGGGAGATGGTTGAGGTTGGCAAACCGCGGCACTTGTCGCGAGGTTCGGACGTCTTTGGACGCGGTCTGTCTCCATGGAGATCCGGTAGTAACCCATTCGAGGATCACTTGCATCGGGGCTCGCATTCATGTGAGGACCGCAAGGACCATTGTGGACTTCGGTCATCAACTCTCTGGCTCTTTCTTGAGTGACACATAAGAGGAGTGGTCCTTGATAGCATTTCTTGTACGGGTTGCCTCCTAGGATGACATAATGGGAGGCCAACCTTTTCGTGGCTCGCAAGCTTTGGCTCGACACCTTCTTTTGGTCTACCTTCTTCGTCTCGAAAGGCGACTCTTCGTCTTTGAGGAATTGGTAAATACGATTGTACCAAGGTTCCTTTATAGGCTCGGGTCCCAGGTCTACTTCTGACGAAGGTGGGGCTTCTCTTCTACCCACTCTGAAGGGCTTTATGGCTTTTCCCTCGGGGATCTCTACCAATGAGGCTAGAGTAGCTAGGGCATCTGCGAATCTGTTCTTTTCCCTCGGCAAGTAGTGGAAAGTCACTTCTCTGAAGCTTGTCCGATCCAACTCCTCCATATGGGCATGATACCGTTGCGAGATTAGGGTCCACGAGTCTTCCATTTGTTGGAGACTTGGTTGATGATCGTGAGTCTCCGTAAACTTCTAGCTCCTTGACATTTCTTTCTAAGGCGGCCTCCAAACCAGCAATGCGAGGCTTCATACTCGGCGACATTGTTCGTGGCGGGAAAGTTCAACTTGAGGGCTATGGGGGTATGCTCATCTTTCGGATCGACCAATAGCATTCCTACACCATTTCCTCTTTTGTTAGCGGCTCAGTCAAAGAACAATTGCCATCTATTCTCGAGCTCATTGCAAAGATCCCTTCATGCAGGAATTGGGGTTCGGGCCCTCTGTCTTCATTCTTGGGGAAGTTCGCCGGGTGATCGACAATGCTTGACCCTTGATGGCCTTTATGGTCACATAGTTGATGTCGTGATACGCCAAGAAGAAGGACCACTTCGCTAAACGCATCGAGAGGAAGGCTTGTCAAAGATGTACTTGATGGGGTCCATTTTCGAGACCAAATTCACGGGGTGGGCTTGCATATAATGCTTCAATTTGCCGACTACCCCGGACCCGATCTGCACAGGTCTTTTCACATCTTTGAGTAATTGAGCTCACTCCACTGTAGCTTCCAGTGACAAAGTAAATGGCGTTTTCTACGAGAGTCTTTCTTTTCTGAGCAAGCATAGCCCCAACTGCCGTGTACGTGACGGTGAGATAGAGCGAGAAGAGGCTTTGTCTATGTGGGGGCATAGTACCGGGGATGTACTAAGTATGCCTTGATGCGATCAAAGGCATCTTGGCATTCTTCGGTCCATTACGTGTCCACATTCTTCTTCATGAGCTTGAAGATGGGCTCGCACATAGTGGTCAGCGATTGGCGAAACGGGCGATGTCTTGCAATTTACCCATGAAGCTCTTGACTTACATGCGGGTTTGAGGTGGCCTCATATCCATGATGGCTTTGATCTTTCGGGGGTCAACTTCTATACCTCGCTCTGTGACCGTATACCCAAGCACTTTTCCCCTTGTCACTCCGAAGGTGCATTTGGCGGGGTTTAGTCTCATGGAATCTTTGTCTCAACCTCTCAAAGAATTTTCGTAGGTCAACAAAGTGTTGCCCACCCTCTCCTTTGGAGTGGATTATCATATCATCTACGTAGACCTCAATCTCCTTGTGGATCATGTCATGAAAAAGCGCGGTCATTGCCCTTTGGTAAGTAGCCAGGCATTCTTGAGCCCGAATGGCATTCTTGTATAACGATAGGTTCCCCGTGGTGTGGTGAAGGCTGTCTTTTCTTGGTCTTCCTCGGCCATCTTGATGCGGTTGTAGCTGCAAAACCATCAACGAAGGATTTGACTTCGTAGTTGGCGGTGGAGTCCACCGGGATGTCTATGTTTGGCGAGAGGGTAGTCGTCTTTGGGGTGGCCTTGTTCGGATCTCGGAAATCCACACGGCGGCGCACCTTCCCATTGGCCTTGGTTACGGTCACGATGTTGGACAACCATGTCGGGTATTCAATGACTACGATGAACCACTACCGCTTGGTAGCTTCTCAATTTCTTCTTTGACTGTAGAGACCATTCCGGCTTAATCTTTCTCGGTTTACGCTGCGGCTTAGCATCGGTGCTAGAGGGATTACGTGTTCTACTATCGAAGCTGTCTAGCCCCGGCATATCCTTGTATGACCATGCAAACACGTCGACGTATTCTACGAGCGGCTCGATCAATCTGTCCCTTTCAACCCCCTGGAAGAAGCTTCCAATCTGTGTCTCTTTAGGTTCCTCAATAGTACCCAAGTTCACACTTATCAAAACCTCCTCGGCGGCTTGGGCCCGGTTTTCCTCTTTTACGAAACACCTTAAAGATTTCTTTAATGTATTGTTCGTTTAGTGTGTTTGCATCTTGTTCAAATGATTCATTATTAAGCGTTGTTAAGTTTTGAGTTAATTTATCATTTGTTAAGTTGGCAATAAGAGGATAATCGAGAAAGATTTGTCATTTCATTCAAAATAAGGGGAAAGATGACATCGATTACATTTTCATAATCTTCGGGCGTGAGGCCTTCGGATGACTCGAGGGCTGGAATTCAAAGATTCTGACTCGGCGAATAGACGCTGCGACTTTGGACCCTACGCTACTTATTGACTCGAGGGGACTTGACAAGGGTTGGGACCGGGATCTCACTCCTTCTTCTTTGTTGCCACAGGGAGTAGCGATCTTGCCGGCGTTGTCATTTGATTGTGCACTCTGCGGATCATTATTGCCTTTGTCGACACCAATTCCATAGGAAGTACTCGGGCGATGCGGCGGAATCTCCTTTACGAACTTAACTTCATCCATTTGTACCTGCAGGGCGATAGGACCGGTTGTGCTTTCGGCATACGAGATACATCTTTCTTCATCCCAAAAGTCTTCGGCTTGTTCACTCTTCTCTCTACCTTTTCCCAAACAGGGGGTTGGGAATGATCCTCGGGAGTAGTAAGAGCCATTACAAACACATTATGCTCATCATGGGTGATGAAGGGTTACGGAGAGACTTTCATTAACATGGCTTGTTTTACTTCAAACTCGCAGATCTTCATAAGTGAGCCTTTCTTACGTAATCTTGACCATAGTTCTTGGTTCGATGTCGTAGAAAAGAGGCCGAGCTACGACAACATTAACGAAATCGGTTCCGACTATGGGTCCAAAGCTGTCCCTCCATGGCGGCGGCATTAATCGAGATCTTTCCATTTCCCACTGTAATTCGGCATAAGGAACATTGAATTTCGGGATATCTATGACCTCTGGATTTCCAAAACCGTTTCCATTTGTTCCTCCGAACTTGATCATGTTGACTCGATTGTTAGCGGGAAGAGGATTCTTGACCACATTGGGACCCCGAGGTGGTTCTAGCTTGCCTTCTTCAACTAGGCGAGAGATCGGGAACTTCGGTAGGTGCAATCATTAGTGTTATGGCCATGATATTTGTGAAAGCGACGGTGTTTGGTCTCGTCCATTCTAATCTTTGGGGTTCTGGGCTTCCGGTTTTCCAAAGGTATGATGAGTCCTTGGGCTACCAAACCGTCGAAGACCTTTTCTAGTGGCATTCCGAAATCTTCGGCGGTATAGAAAGGGAGCTTTGGCTTTGCAGCGGCTTGGCTGCATTACATCCCGCTTTCTCATTACGAATGTAATTAACGGCGCCAATCACTTCTTTTCCTTTCACGGTGACAGTGGGGCATTTGACACCGGTGCTTTGTAGCGATAAGAAGCTACATTCTGTGGCGGGGCCATATTGAAGGCATTCTCAAACTTGGTGCCGGCATTTACCATTGCCCGAAGGTCGGGATAGTAGTAATTGCCAATTTGGACTCTTAGTTGAGGTTTCAAGCAAGATTGGAAGATCTCCATCTGTTCCTCTTCATTGAGTGGGGTCATCATTTCACCGAGCTTCCAATTCCATCTCTTGTAGAATTCACTTCTTGGCTCATCCCGAGCGTTGTAGGGTACCACAGTAGGTCATTCCGGCTGGTTTCCCAATTCAAATTGGCCTTATACTTTTCTAGGAACGCTTCCTTGATCTGGTCCCAAGTAGCTCGGGCCTCTGGTTTCACATGCGGGAACCACCTAAGAGTGAACCTTTTAATGATAAGCTGAAAATGGTCGGCCATTTGTTGCTGCGTACAATCTTTGGCTCTCATGGCAAGAATGTAGCTTTCAATGTGAGTCAGGGGACAATCGGTGCCGTTGAACTTTTCAATTTCGGCATTCGGAATTTTGGAGGGAGAGGGACAACTTTCTTTGGGATCGGTGATACGGTATCTTTGTCCTCTTGGTGTTTATTTCCCCAAACTTCTCTTGCATGGACCTAACTTGTTCCATTAGCCAAGCCATGTCGGAGTCGGGGGATGGTTTAGGATTGCTCGATTCCGGAGAAGGCTTATCGATTTGGGTGGAAGGACGGTAGGTGGCACGGTGGTAGGCCGGTACCAAGGCTTGGGGATCTTTGGAGGGGAAGTAAGTGTAAACTTGACCGGGTCCGTGTTCCGTGAGACGGGCCGGAGGCATAGGGAATTAGGCTCATAATTTCCGAAGTAGGAAAAAGGATACGGAACCTCCTGGGGTCCTGTTGGCAAAGTTGGAGGTGGAAGATCTGCGTGGCGGGACATGAATTGAAAGGATCATTGAGCTGATTTTGAGGCCTAGGGAATGCACAGGATGGCCCATGCGAGGAGAGGAGTGAATCCCATGGGGTAATGCGAGAGGCTGCGTAGCTGGGATAGGCTGAGGCGTTTGCTTTACGTTGATAGGGAACAAAGCTGGGTCTCATTTGAGGAGGTGAGGGTGTCGGGATCTGATGGCTTGAGATGTTGGAAAGGGCTGAAGAGGGGTAATCCTGGATAAGGGATCGTATGAGGATGGAGGAGGGCATTGGTTATAGGTTGATGGAGTGAGATGGGCTTCCACGGAAGGCTCATCTTCTATCATTACCAAGGAACCGTTGGGCTCGACCACTATTTGAACTCCATGACGACGAAGCGCTTCAATGAGCGTGGCTTCTTTGTTCCTCATGGGCCTTACGGCCCATTTTCCGGGGCTAAGGCTAGCTCTTCTTCCTAGTCATCTGGTTACCCAAACCGGCCTTGTTCTCTGTCAAATCGGCCATTCGACTCTCGGCGAGGATTACAGCGGGCGTACGAGGATTACGTGCTAACAAGTCGGCCGACCCGGTGTTCTCACCCACTTCTTTCTCGGCTGCGGGAAAGGGATAGGAAAGGTTTAGACTCGGGGTAGGTGTTTAGTGAAGGCTCGGGCAATATGCAAATTAGAATCTTCAAGTTTACTTAAAACGGTGTCTTTTATTAATATCTATTTGGTTGGAAAAGGGTTACGCCCTTCTTTTTCACAACTACTCTAGATCCTGGATCGGTGGGTTCCGTCACTACGTCTATAAGCCCCTCGTATTCCACACAGTATTTCGACCTCCCGGGGTGGACGGCCCGGGCGAGGGTCACATAGGGCACGCGGATCCCACCGGCCAGGAGTAAAGAACGCTCTTATCGGGTCTAGCGGGTCATAGGACCTTTCAACGCACGAGCGTGCGGATTATAGTCAAGGCAATACCGGGAAAGTCTCGTCTCTCGCCTTGACGGATCTTTGGCGAGTTTCGCTTGAGCGAATGACGTTTTGACTTTCGGTAATGTCCGAGAGAATAATAGGCATGGGTCGGGCGGTAAAAAGCCGGATGACACGGTGTCACATTGAACTTTGTTGCATACACGGTGCGTGGGTCGGAATCGAAGTCAATGCCGATCAAGATCTTGCCAATTTTTCCTTGTCGGAATTTTGGCGAGCTTCGCTTGAGCGAAAGATCTTTTGATTTTTGGCAAAGACTCGGTCTTGACTCTTACGCATTCCGTGCGGGTCAAGGTCAATAGTCAATGTCGGAGTCAAGATCCCACCGATTTTCCTTGTCGGAATTTCGGCGAATTTCGCTTGAGCGAAAATCTTGGCTTAGATTATGAGCTAAGGCTTGACCTTTACGTGGGTATGCAAGCTGGGCTATATGACACGGACTAGACCAAAAACCAACCAAAAGTCACGGTTTTTGAAACGTGTGACACGGTGTGCATTGGTCGACCGTTTGCCATGGGGAGGTTGGGATGATTCCGTGCGCGCCGGGAGCATCGTAAAATTTGTCCGTGGCAGTGGAACCACCCTCGGGTTTGAAGGACGTGCGTGCAAAGTGTACGGGATATATCGGGTGCGCGTAGTGTGCGGTCTCCTAAAAATGTTCCTTTTGAGTTAAAACAGAGATTTTCATAATGTGTTTTAAAGGAATGATTTTCGGGACGGGGAAAATGCAACACGTAAGCACGTAAATTTTAAGGAGCCCCGGTCGATCATGGTGAGTAGCCCCAGCTGCTAGGGCCCAGATTAACCATGATTTTTCTGGTGGAATTGCCACGAGGTCGCCGGTCGGAATCCAAGGAGGATTGAGCCGTACGTTGCATGGATCAATTTTCCAGGTTCCACTCCTTTTGCTATTTTTCAGGTTGTTTCCCGTTTCAAAGTATGCACAAATTCCAAGATGCAAATGATGCAATGCATGGTAAATAAAGCAAGCACGATTAATGAAATCGGCGATGGGAGTCTAACCCGCTCAAAGGGAAAAGCTTTCTTTTATTTTTTTCAAAATTTTTTTCGAAAAGGGATACTGGTACGTGGATTGTTAAACCGCCGGTTATCCCAACTCCCACATCAGGGAGTGTACAGGAAGGGCAAGTGGTTTCCACCTATATACCGAGTATCGATTTTTGTTTTGAAAATAAAAGCTTTTCTCCTTTGGGATTCTCTCCCCAGCGGAGTCGCCAAACTGTGAATGTGGTGCCCAAATTTTTGTTGGATTCACGCGAGTTTGAAGACATCCGGTTTAATTTGAAAAACGGAGTCGCCACGCCATTTTGATTACCTCAAAACTTTGAAAAAAAGGTTTTTACTTGGGTTCGGAGGTTAAGTTACCCCTTGGGAAGAACGTTTGGCGTTCACCCAAAGTGCCTTGCGGAGCAAGTCTCCCAAGATTTCGATGTCGTGCTTGCTTGCGTGCTTTCTTGTGTGCATGTGTTTGAGAAAAAGGGGGAATGTCCCAAGTTGTCTTCCGGACGTACAAACCATTTGTTGGTTGTCGCTCGGGATTCCTTGGAATTTTATGTATTTGGGATTATGATCCCGTCCTCATCTTTATGACTTGTGATCATCGCATTTTTAACCTCGGGACCCTCGGGACTTGCGTGATCGAGAGAATGACTCTCTTTTGGTCAAAGATGAGGTTCTTTTAGAAAAGGAGGGTCCTTAGCCCATCAATCCTACGCTTTAAGACGGTCGAGCTCGTATAGATGCTTCATACTCTTTCTTAAGCGATAATCGGAGATATAGGGTTCAAGGTGTCCCTTTCTAAAGAGATATGGAACCTTTAATGGAAGGAACGATGTAAAGATAGGATCTTTTACACCGGTCCATTCCTAGGTTGTTAATGGGGGAATGTGGGAAATGTATGTAAAAATGAATCTTTAATGAAAAGATGACATTTTTGGGTTGCAAATGATGCACTTAGTTTAAAGAAATAATCTTTATTGCAAATGATGCATAAAGATTTGATTTTTATGCAAATGATGCATTTTTGTTGAAGAAATTGGCATTCATTATGCAAATGATGCATAAAGATTGCATTTTGAAAAGCATATGATGCTAGTTTATGGTAAAGACATGGTCTTTAAAGCAAATGATGCTTGAACAAGGGATTTTGGATGCAAATGATGCATTTTGATTGAAAAGATTGGATTTTTATGTGCAAATGATGCATAAAAATGACATTTTTATTTGAAAATGGGGGTTTTAGGTGCAAAGGATGCACCTTTATGGGTAAAAGACTACATTTTTATGACAAATGATGTCTAATGCATGCCAAAGGGAAGGGGAATATAAAGATAGGATCTTTAATCTACCAATGTCCTAAGCAATATAAAGACAATGCAATGAGCAATTTATAAAGCAATTAGGATGCAAAGGTAGGGCGTGCGAGGTTACCAATAGCTTCCTTCTTCTTTGGTCGGAGCTAGGAGGAGAGGTTGGTCTTGGATCTTCAAGGAGGAGGGAGGGAGCTTCTTGGCCTTCTTCTTCACCTTCTTGAGCTTCCAAAGCATATTCTTCACGTATTTGGAGTGTTTGTGGGTGACTTGCTATGGATTGTGTGTGTTGAAATGGGTAGAGGAGGGCTCTATTTATAGGCAGTCTGGATAAGGCTAATGAAGCCGTGCGGCTAGGGACAGCGAGCTAATGCAGCCGTGCGGCATTATCCATTGTGACTCAGCATTTCTAGAACCATGCAAGGTGGCAAATTCTAGAACCCTCTTCCTAATTAAGAAAAACGTGTTTCTTAATTAGGAAGGCTCCTTTCAGCCCTAAATTTAATTTGGGACTGTTCCAGAACATTTCCGGAATACTAGGAAGGTCCGGGGAATTACCGGGAAACTTACCGAAATTGCCGGGAAATTTAACCGGAAGGCATGAGCCAGATTTGGGTACTTACACCTCCCCCCATCTGAAATGAAAAGTGTGGGTCGTATCCCACCAGTACTCGCTCAGAGCTACGTACATGGACCTCGCCCTCTGCGTCGCGGCTATCGCAGCCACCACACTGATGAATCCAGCCAATCCGAAGTCGACCACCATCTACCGTGGACTCCTCTCTCCCTCTCGAGCCTCGTCCGGAAGTACCTACCACAGCGCTCGCACTGCCTCAAAGGCTCCTCGACTCTTCTGGTTGCGAACATCAACCGTCCCTCGCCCCTGCAGGTGAACAAAGCAATAATACGTTAAGCACAGAAGCGACATCAACAGAATGCACGAGCGCATGTCAAAAGGATGCAATGCAGATACGGTTCTCATTCATTTCCTAAAATATTTCCATCCCTTCGAAAACTCCGTCGAATCCAGAACTTTCAAAGCCCTTCGAAAACTCCGTCGAATCCGGAACTTTCAAAACCCTTAAAAAAAACTCCGTCAAATTCGGAACTTTCAAAGCATTTCGAAAACTCCGTCGAATCCGGAACTTTCAAACCCCTTCGAAAACTCCGTCGAATCCGGAACTTTCAAAGCATTTCGAAAACTCCGTCGAATCCGAAACTTTCAAAACCCTTCGAAAACTCCGTCGAATTCAGAACTTTCGAATCTTTTCGAACATTTCGAAAATTTACTCCGTCCCGAATTAAAGCTACTTTAATTTTGGAAAATGCATCTAGACATGGAATTTTGCAACCAAAATTTTATTGTCATCTACCCATAGTGTCAATTGAACTACATCCTAGTCAATTTCGACAAAGGTTCATAGCAAAGTCAAAAGCCCCAATCCGGGCACCAAAATCCCTAACTCATTCCTAGTCAAATTTCTAACATTTAAAGAATGCACATTCTTAAAATTAATGGAATTTGAGGGAAGTGTACCTGTCTCTCGATCCCTCCTTTGGAATTATGGTTCTCCCTAGCCGGGTAGAACTCCGCCGGATTCAATGGATGAATGTTGGTTCGAATAGTCCGAACCAACGGCGTTCTTTCGTCATCGGTCCTTCCATGACGAGCCATTGGTTCCCAATCACCTTCCATATCGATTTTCCTTCACAAATTTGAGCAAACCTCACAATTTGGGGTGAAAATTCTCTCCTCCTTTCTCTCTTCCTCGTCGGAAACAATGAAAGAAAATGGCCATTTCAGCTTCTCGGCTACCGATAAGGACCTGGTCAAATTCAGTCCAAGTCCGGTCGGACTCTTGCTGCACCAGAAAGATTCCTTGCCACTTTGGCCCCTCAGCTTTTCACAGTTCAATTTTACCCCTTTTGGCCCCCAAAAGTGTAAAATTTTCCCCCAGTTAGACATTTCTAACACCCCATCCCCCGAGGATAAATTCCCAGTTAGTTTTCACTAACGCTCGTCTCCAGACGTTAAATTCCCAGTTAGTTTTCACTAACGCTCGTCTCCAGACGTTAAATTCCCAATTAGTTTTCACTAACACCTGTCTCCAGACATTAAATTTAATCCTCAGTTGACGTTTGACATTCAAACGCTCAATCATGTTTCCAGACATTCCAGTTACAACTCCGTCTCCAGACGTTAAATCCGATCCTCAGTTGACGTTTGACATTCAAACGCTCAATCATGTCTCCGGACATTCCAGTTACAATTCCGTCTCACGACGTCAAAATTTATATCAGTTTTCACTACCGTTCACTTCCCCGGTCGCCAGTCGTAAGCCCGATCGTCCCACCTCAGCGGCCATCAAGGTAAGCCCGCACAACAATCCCTCTTCGGCCATCAAGGTAAGCCCGAATGCTCATCCCCAGCAGGATTCTAAAGAAGAAACGTCAATCCTTTCGTGTTGTTAATAACGCCAGTTTAACACAACCATTCCCATCATTGCCACCCTATCCCCAGCAGGATAAACCTGGCCGTCATCATAAGCCCAGCACCCAAGGCACGAACGCCTTCGTCTCAGGATAAACGTATCCTCGCAATTGCGGTTTGAGGCGCCACACGCCCTCGTATGATTCAGCCACTCTGGTCTGAGGCGCCACACGCCCTCGAAGGTTTCAAAAATCCCAGGTTCAGACGCCTCATAATAGTCTCCATTCAGGTTCCGGTACCTCGCGATGGTCTCATTCAGGTTCAGACGCCTCCCAACAGTCTGGCTCAGGTCAAGGTCCCCACGCACGGTCCTTGCACCTACGAACTACGATCGGCTTGATTCTCGCTCGGGATACGTAGGAATCCTTTCGCTAAGGGTCCAGCCAGCTGACCGCCCAGGTCTCTTTCAAAGCAAGGCATCCCGATTTGAATCCTTATCTTTTTTCAATGACCCCACTTCCTTCGGAAGAGACGTCGCTGAGGGGCTAACTGTAAGTACCCAAATCCGGATCGTCAAAATCCGTTAGAAAGTTAATCGGAATCCGTTAACTGGCCCGCTCCAGGTTAACCGGAACCCGTTAAGCTCCCCGTTGCCATGCCAACGAGACGTCCCGGGACTTCCTCGTGCATCTCGACTTCGAAACGTACTTAACACACATCATCGCACGTGAAAGTACAGGTTTCCCTAAAAAATGCACTTCCCGGCACTTTCCGGGGGCGTTTCGGACATTTTCCGGACTGTTATTTAAAAAACGGACAAAACCGGGACTCGAGAACGAACTCCCACATGGCTGGTGACTCATGGGACACGTGGCTTGCATGCCACCTCCCTCTAGTCACCTTTCAATCAAAAATCAAGGAGAAAAGACTAAAATACCCCTGGTATGCAGTCCAAGTCCGGCCGGACTCCTTTGCAGACTCTCAGAAATTGCCAGCAAGTCCCTCAAATTTCCAAAGTTTCACAAAACCCCGTGGATTTCAGGCTAAGTCCGGCCGGACTCATGCCGAAATTTCACCTATAAATAGAAGGGTTGTCAAAGCCATTTATAACAACAAATTTACTCCCCAAAATCACCACAGCCACGGCCCAAACCCTTTTCACCCCTTCCCGAGCTCCCGTTTCGTCTCGATTCGCGTGAAAACTTCGTATTTCAATCAAATACGCCCCCCTCCACTCCGAAACACTGTTCCAAACCACTTTCCGTATCCTGTATACACCCCCCAAGCCAAAGGAGTCGACCCTAGCCATAGGTATAACTCCCTCTCTCTAATCTCTCGTTCCGCCTCGATTTACGCGCCAGTCGCTATAACCGTTTCGGACGAACATCGTTGAAATATAGACGCCTCCGTCTAACGGGGTCCGATACGTTTTAGCCCCTCGATCCTCTTCTCTTCCCGTAAAAGAAGTAATCACGGGTTAAAACGGCGTTCCGACCCCGTTCCGTTTAAATTTCTGTCATTTACAATTCCGGATCGATCGATCCGTTGAACGCTATTTAAATTCCTGTCATTTATCATTCCGAGTCGTTTGGCTCGTCGATCGTCATTTACAATTCCGAGTCGTTTGGCTCGTCGATCGTCATTTACGATTCCGGATCGTTTGATTCCGTTGATACTGCAATTTAAATACTGTCATTTACAAAGTCCGACCCGTTTGGATCGTGATAGTATTTACCTTTCAAAGTCCGAGTCGCAACCCGATTCGTTGATTGCATATCATTTAATACGTTTTTCCCGTAAAAATCGTTAACAATGTAACGCCCGGTTCAAAACCGGAGTTCGACCTTCGAACTCTCTTTCAAAATGTGCGAAATGACGTTTGGCATCCGAACGCTCATCTTCAAACTAAAAAGCCAAATTTTGACACTCAAATCATTTAATACGTTTTTCCCGTAAAAATCGTTAACAATGACACGCCTGGTTCAAAACCGGAGTTCGACCTTCGAACTCTCTTTCAAAAAGCACGAAATGACGTTTGGCATCCAAACGCTCATCATCAAACTCAAAAAGCCGATGTTTGACATTCAAACGCTCTTTTCTTAAAAGTCAACATTTGACACTTAAGATAAACAGTTAAAATCAACATTCACGCCACTTTTCCAAAAAAAACCACAAAACCGACGTTTGTCATTCAAACGCTCGCCTTTTCAAACAAGATCACCTAATCAACGTTTGACATTCAAACCAAGATTAAGCTTGTCATTCAAGCCCCCATTTCAAAAAAATGCAAACACACACACACACGCACACGATTTCGAGAAAGGTAGAAAGACTCGTCATACGAGGCATTTCGGGTGATCTCGTAATACTCTTCCCGAAACGTAACGTGACCTCCGAACCTAACAATCTCTGGTACTCAAAATAGCTTTTTACTCATTTTTTCTACCAATAAAAATGACTCCCCGTTTTCAAATAGCCTTTTCCTAAGTTTTTGCTACCAATAAAAACGACACCTTTTTCACTATAGCCGTTTCTCAACGTTTGGGCTCAAAATACAAAACCGCGTGGCGACTCCTCTTCCTTCCCGAAAAGCGAGGTCTCAGACACCAACCCTCCGCGAAAGACAACCGCCTTTCCGCGTCCGCGCGAAAATCCGGGTAATTTCAGGTATAGACTATGATGAAACCTTCTCGCCTGTTGCTATGGTTAAGTCTGTTAGAATTTTGATTGCCATAGCCGCATATTATGACTATGAGATATGGCAAATGGATGTCAAAACCGCTTTCCTTAATGGAAAACTGCTTGAGGATGTGTATATGACACAACCCGAAGGTTTTGTTGATCCACGAAATTCTAACAAGGTGTGCAAGTTGCAAAGATCCATTTATGGATTGAAGAAAGCTTCTAGGAATTGGAATCTTCAGTTCGATGAGAAAATCAAAGAGTTTGATTTTATCAAGAACAAAGATGAACCTTGTGTATACATGAAATTCAGTGGGAGCGTTGTGCTATTTCTCTTATTGTATGTCGATGATATGTTACTCATTGGAAATGACATTCCTGCACTTGAGACTGTCAAGTCTTGGTTAGGGAAGTGTTTCTCAATGAAAGATATGGGCGAAGCCGCTTACATCCTTGGTATCAAGATCTATAGAGATAGATCAAAGAGGATAATTGGTTTGAGTCAAAGTACCTACATTGACAAGGTTCTTAGAAGATTCAAAATGGAAAATTCTAAGAGAGGAAACTTGCCAATGGGTCATGGTGTTACTCTTAGCAAGACGCAGTGTCCTAAGACAACTGATGAGCGAAAGAGGATGGATGAAGTTCCATACGCTTCGGCTATTGGATCTATCATGTACGCCATGATTTGTACTAGACCCGACGTCTCGTATGCTTTGAGCATGACGAGTCGATACCAATCTGATCCTGGTGAGAAACATTGGATGGCAGTCAAGACGATCCTAAAGTACTTAAGAAGAACTAAGGATGCGTTCTTGGTATTTGGAGGGATGGAAGAAGATCTTGTTGTAAGAGGTTACACAGATGCTAGCTTCCAAACTGACAAGGATGATTTTCGATCGCATTCGGGATTTGTGTTTATCTTAACGGAGGTGCGATATGTTGGAAGAGTTCCAAGCAGAGTGCTATTGCCGATTCTACTACTGAGGCCGAATATACAGCGACATCCGATGCAGCTAAGGAGGCAGTTTGGATCAAGAAGTTCATTAGTAACTTGTAAGTTGTTCCAAGTATCACTAATCCGGTGGAACTTTATTGTGACAATAATGGTGCCATTGCGCAAGTAAATGAACCAAGGTCACATTAGCGATCCAAACATATACTTAGATGTTTCTATCTCATTCGAGAGTTCATTGATCGGGGAGACGTTAAGATATGCAAAGTATCAACCGATGATAACATTGGGAATCCGCTTACAAAGCCCCTCGCACAAGCAAAGCATGATGGTCATGTGAGGTCCATGGGTATTAGATACATAGATGGAGCCTAGTGCAAGTGGGCGATTGTTGGTGTAGTGCCCTAGGCTATAGTTATGTTTAACTTGAACCGTTATGTATTATCTTTATCATTTATTATAGAGCGTGTTTATTCTGTTCATTATATGTTTGCATGTTTATTATATTGAACTGCATCCCAAGTTGTTGTGAACAACTAGTATAAGTTGGTAATGGATAATCATGGAGATGATTATATGCATGGAGATTCACATTACAATTATGGGTACTTGCTAGAGAACGAGTACTGGACTTGACCTACTTATGAGATTTATGACATGGTCTGTTGTCATGATTAAATCTCATGATAGTCGTGTTATTGAATCATTTGTACCTGAGATTATCATCGTCTTCCACATGATGAAGATCGTGTTTGATATAGTCTAACACTATCTTTAATCAGATAGCAATAAGGGTTATGTTAGCACGATTGGATTCATGTAGGGAAGAATGATAAGTCAAGACGGGATTTGTCCCTCTTATGAAGAGAGATGTTTGCTTGGGCCCCTCGATGAATAGTGTTGATTATTGAATATTGATTCAATAATCAAGAGGATCATCTAGCAATCCAACAAGAAAGAGTTCTTGGTTCGTTCGCGTGTGGATAACCATTAGAGGGAGGTTGTTTTATCTCCTAAGGCTTGAAGCTCCATTGTTGATTACATCACCAAGTTCGAAGAAGGAAATTAGAAGATTCGACATCAAAGTTCAAGGCTTGAATTTTGAGATCTACTTTGACAAACTAAATCGCAATCAAGGTATGTAATTCTATTTCATGGTTTTCTAATCTATTCATGCTAGACGGATCTTAGGGCTAGGGTTTTGTTGTTGTATAAATTATTCTCCGCTGCGTTTGTAACCCCAAAACCCAACAGTGCCGACGACAGACTGAGAGAATCTTCAGAAACATCCATGGGATCGGAGGAGGTGTTGGATTTACCTTTGTTGTAAACTACCCTTAATCTGTTTGAGCTTCTTTTCGGTGGTCCTTGATTCAACATTGGGTTTTTTTTCTTCTTTTTCTTCTCTTTGGTGACTGGTACAGTAGGTTGGGAAGGAGCCATCGCCGGAGCTCTATGGGCCATCGGAAAGGAGGCGGTATGGCAACAACAATGGCTAAGCTTGGTGATGTCACAGGTGTTACCCTTGGACAAAATTTCCATGAGCGAGGTAACACGTGAGGTAACACCAGGCGAAATCTCCATTGGAGATGATTCTTGGGGTTTTTTGGAAGTAGTTGACATTGTTGGATTTTGGAGATGATGAAGCGGTTGGAGAAGAAGAAATTTTGAAAGATTTGGAAAAAGAGAGAGAAAGAGACGTGAAAGAGAGAGATTAAATAGGAAGGATTATCCAAATTAGGGGGTTGATCAAAAGATATCATCCATATTTTTAGGGATATAAATTACCCACTTTGATTTATCAAGGCAAAAAGAATTAGTTAGAAACTTTTGAAATTCAAAAACTTAATAAAAATTTTGGATTTTCAAAAATTAATTAACTAAATTCGAAAATAAAAGAATAAAAAATAATATGGCACATAGAAATGTGTTACTAGCAATAATGGTAATACTAAAGTTAACACATGCATTAAAATAACCATTTGAAAATTTTCTTCATTTTCAAGCACTTGAGGCATAACAAGTCTTATTTTCGAGCACTTGCAACATAACAATCTTCATTTTCAAGCACTTGAGGTATAACAAACCTCATTTTCAAGCACTTTAGGCATACAAAGCCTTTAAGTCTTTATTACTTCATAAACAATGAAGCATCATAGTAGCGAGCTCCGTGCCCCGAGTCCTTTTGTAGTAAAAAACTTTAGTGATTTGAACCTTTCAAGTAGAATACACTGTAGTAGCGAACTCCATATTCCTAATACTTAGTTCAAACTCACTAGATACTATTCCCGTTTCGCAAGAGAACATCATCTCAGCGAACGCCGTGCCCCGAGTTACTAAAGGGATAATAAGAGTACTTTTTGCCTTTTATAAAAAAGATTAGTGACTTTGTCACTTTTGAGATTGAAAGGTATTTTGACAAAACATGTTAACCTAAGTCTTAACCTACTAGAACAAAAAGGTCAACATGTGGCCCTATCAGGGTTTTAACAAACTAAAGAGAATATAAAAAAAATCAGTATCACAGTGTTACCAAAAGTGATGACAACACTTGGGGTAGCACCATAAACCAAAATTTTTCTAAAAAATACAAAGACCAAGAGAGCTTTTCAAATCTGAAAATCTATCATGGTCAAGTTCCTTAGTGAATATGTCAGCAAGTTGATGTTTTGTATCAATATGCTCTATATTTATCAAACCTTTTTCAATTAAGTCCCTAAGAAAATGGTGACGAATTTCTATATGTTTGGTGCGAGAGTGTTGAACTGGGTTTTTGGAAATGTTTATAGCACTTAAGTTATCACAGTACATGGTAAAATTATTACTCTCTAAACCATAATCATCTAACATATGTTTTAACCAAATAAGTTGTGAACAACAACTCCCTGCTGCTACATATTCAGATTCAGCAGTTGAGAGTGAGACACAATTTTGCTTACGAATGTATCATGACACTAGATTGTTTCCCAAGTAAAAATATCCTCCACTAGTACTCTTACGGTCATCCACATCCCCTGCCCAATTCGAGTCACTAAAGCCTACCAAATTGGTATTAGTATCTTTACTATACCATACACCTAATTCACTCATTCCATATACATATTTTATTATCTTTTTAACAGAATTAAGGTGAGAAGCTTTAGGATTGGCTTGATAACTTACACACACACACGCTAAACAATAAATCAGGGCAGCTAAAAGTGAGGTAAAGAAGACTACCTATCATGGAATGATATATAGTTGGATCAGCATCCTCTCCTACTTGGTCCTTTCCAAGCTTGAGCGTAGAACTCATAGGAACTTTTGAATTTTTTGACCCCTCCAACCCGAACTTCTTCACCAAATTTCTAGCATACTTGCTTTGTGATATAAATATTCCTTCACTTGTTTGTTTCACCTGCAAGCCTAAGAAGAAATTTAGCTCACCTATCATGCTCATTTCAAATGTAGAAGTCATGGCCTCTACAAAATCTTTCAAACATGTTTGAGATGTAGATCCATAAACTATGTCATCAATATAGATTTGAGCAATAACAAGTTCTTTTCCATGTATAAGTATAAAAAGAGTTTTATCTGCCTCACCTCTTATAAATCCATATTCAAGAAGAAAACTAGCTAAGCGATCATAACATGTTCGTGGAGCTTGTTTTAACCCATAAAGAGATTTATCAAGTCTATAAACATGGTGTGGTTGAAATGGATCTCCGAAACTTTTTGATTGTTCAACAAAGATTGATCTTTATTCAAATATACATTTAAAAAAACTACTTTGACATCCATTTGGTACAAATTGATCTTAAGATAACAATTTATGGCTATGAGTAGTCTTATGGACTCAAGTCTAGCCACAGGAGAGAGAATAGTAAGTTGATTGGTGTTGTAAATATAAAAGTAAAATAGGAGAGAGAAGGAGTGAGAGGAATAATGTAAAAAATTTGTCATTTCGGGTGGTCTCCATTCACGTGAAATGGACGAAAAATGAAATAAGTCTTCACTCACGTGGAGCGAATGGAATATACTTTAGTTGTTAACATATGAGCATTTTAATCTAATTATTGTAGATTTAATTAAAACTTAAATCAAGCATTTTTTTTATCTTCGAAAATAATACTCCAGTATATTTATGCACCCTTTACGAATTCCTCCACTATATAACATTTGCTATTTTTTAATATCTATAGTATAAATCCAACCTGTGTTTTGAACAGTAGAGTGAACAGTTGCACTGGCGGAAATGACCATTTTGCCCTCACTTTTTTGTCCCTTTCCCATTTTACCCTTAAAAAAAATTAATAAAAAACGTGGGTTGAGTGCCTTCGCCGACGGTATCGTCGATGACTCCGTGGAAACGGTCGAAGAGAACGGCACGTTGGCCGCCGTCAACGGTGTAGAGAGACGAGTTGACGACGGTGGCGCCGAGACTGAGGCCAAAGGTGGCACGGGCGACGTTGGTCAGAAATGAAACTGCGGCTTGATTGCACCCTATTTTCGATCGCCGAAGAGTTGAAGATTTTTGGGGATCGGATTTTGGGGGAAGGGTTTTAGAAATTGGGGTTAAAGGGGTGGAATTGAGGAGGAAAATGAAGGGCGTGGTTGGAGGTGGGTTACAGTTTCTTTGATTTTGTGTAGGTGTTTGTGTGAGTGTGTGTGAGAGAGAGAGAGAGAGAGAGAGAGAGAGAGAGAGAGAGAGATATTTTTTATTTATTAATTTTTTAATTTTTTAATTTCAGCCATGGGATTTTTTTATTTTTTATTAATTTTAGATTTGATAGTTTTTTTTTATTTGAATGTAAATTAGATAGATTTTTAATTATTATTATTTAAATATTGTGTTTAATTTTATGTTGTGTTTAATTTTATAATTGAAGACTTTCAAAATAGATATTGTTTATTTTTTTATTTGAATTTGAATGTTGATTTAGATAGTATTTTGAACACGATGAAATGACAAGGTGAAAGAAATGGAGCGGCTAGGAAGTGCACAGAAGACTGATGTGAGTCCTGATGCTATCGCACCAGCACTAGCACAACAGTGAAATGCAGCGGAATATTAAAACAGAAATGAAATGAACACAGAATTAAATACTTATCTACAGCAATATGCTGTAGACAATAAACTTCTCTTATTAAAGAAATATCTTTTTGAAATCGATTACAAAGAAACAATAAGAGAATAACTAAAATAACCAAAAGAACTCTCTCATAAAAACACTCCTCTCAAGTCTATATTTCTTCAGCCTTTCAGAGTGTATATTTCCGTATCTTGTATACTGACTTGGGTCTTGTATTTATAACCAAGTAGTACACGTCTAATGGGTAAGGTTGAGCTTGATCATCAATCTCTTTTATCTCTAATCCTTATCCTTTGTGAGAGTCCTATAAAACAACCAAAACAATACTAAACACATAAACGTAATTCGGTCAGATAGGTTAGTAATAATAAAAATTAAATATAAAATATTTACATAATATTAAATATAAAGAAAGTAACAAAACATAATTAAGTCAACCTTTTGACTTGGCTAAGTGTGATGCCATCACACTTTCAATCCCCCCCTGTTTTGTTGCTTTCTGTTCAAAAACAAATCTCAAGCACAATATATATTAACACAATTAACTACGCTAAAGATAATTCAAAACATGAAATGAGATGGAGAGCTCGAATGCTCCCCCTAAAAACTAGCTAATAAAAACCATAAACCACCATGTTCAAAAACATGTCCAAAACAAACTAAACCAAACCAAGCAAAAGAAAATCACCATTGTTCCTAAAAAGCAAGAAATTAAAATTGTTTTTAAGACATAACCCATATCATAACCCATTCAGTTCATGGGTCTGCTCCACTTCTGATTTGGATTGGCATCCATTTCTTCCTGAGTTTCTGCGAGCAATTCCCACCTAAAATCTTGACTTACTTCTTGAAACACTCGGCTTGAACTAGCTCCCCCTTTTCGATCAGAAAGCGCATCCTTTGCAGCCAATAATTTGTTCCTCCTAGCTGAAACTTCCTTGAATTGCACCCTCGTATTCAGCATCCATCTCTCCAAAAACTTGACTTCATCTATGATTACCTTTGATAGATCCACAGGTGGTGAAGGAGATGCACGTACATCGTCAGTAGCATCAACTGGTTCATCTTCATCCACATCTTGAGCATCAATTACAGGATCATCTGGGAAGGCTACAGAAAGATCTACAGTTCTTGTAGGACAATCTAATACAGCCAGAATGTTAAACGGCTCAATCTTATCCACAGACCTATCAGTCATGAGAATTTCTACTCCTTGTTTCAAACACAAACCAGTAATTAAGCAAGGGAAAGGAAGGTCCGAGGGAAGCTCTTTCTCTGCAAACTGAACAATACTACCAAAAATAACTTCACCCAAGTTGAACTCAAGACCATTGAAAATCCTATAGATTAGGTCAGCATGAGGAACTGTAACAATGTTTTTGTTGGAAGATGGTTTCCAGTTGAAGGTTGAAATTTTGAATAAGAAACCACACAAGGAGGTGAGCATGGTACATTTAAATTGTGTGTGCCATGTGGGGTCAAGTCCATTGGTTATAGAGTTGGCAATATCATTTTTTGGTGCCACTACAAAAAATAACCCCTTTTATGACGGTCGACGGACCGTAGCAAAAAACTCAAAAACCGACACAAAAGGTATTTGTGACGGTTTTGTGACGGTTTTGTGTCCGACTTAATTGCGCGGGTCACAAATACTTTGTGACGGGTGGTAAACCGTCATAATTGTTTTTTGTGACGGTTTTTGTTACGGTTCAAAAACAATGCAAAAGAAACTGTGTCATATGTTTAAAAGTTATGTTACGCTTTTTTGCGACGGTTATGACCATCACAATTGATATATTTATTACGGTTCAGAAACAATGCAAAAGAAACTGTGTCATATGTTTAAAAGTTATGTTACGCTTTTTTGCGACGGTTATGACCATCACAATTGATATATTTATTACGGTTCAGAAACAATGCAAAAGAAACTGTGTCATATGTTTAAAAGTTATGTTACACTTTTTTGCGATGGATATAACCGTCACAATTGATATATTTATTACGGTTCAAAAATAATGCAAAAGAAACAGTGTCAAATGTTTAAAAGTTATATATATATATATATATATATATATATATATATATATATATATATATATATATATATATATATATAATAGTTTCTAAAATGGTGATATATTTTTACTAAATCACAATTTCTAGAAAATATGTATATGAAAAAGAGAACTTTTCCATTCCAAAATCAATAATATCACAATAATCCCAAAGTGCTTAATATCCAAAAGAAATAATCCCATAGTACTAAACATGTGCTAAATATATAACATTGTCCAAAAGCCATTATAGCCCTAGAGCCATGTCAAAAGATAAACTCTAAAGTCACTAGCGGTAGAACTGTTGAAGATGTATCATTTGCCAACAAGTAGAATCTTTCTGCCACGAATACTCCTATAAATAAAATATATAACACAAATATTCAGTATATATATGCATGCATATGTAAAAGTAAAATTATGCTAAAGAAATTAAAAGCAATAAAAAAAATATTTACTACCTCCGTTCGAAATAAATGTCACATTCCTTATTTTAAAACGTGTCATTCATATTCGGAAGACTAAAAATAAAGGAAAAGTGTGACATTTATTATGGGACGAATGGAGTATTAATCGATTCATATATATGATACAATAAAAAATAATTATAAACTAACTACACTTACCTGAAAACACAAAACACACTAAAGCACTAGCTAGATCCCTTTTGGTCAACATGAGTCCCTAGTACTTCCTGCAGTTATGTTCCAGAGGTTCAAGATTCAGGTTGGCCATTCAGGGAGTGGGGAGGTGGGGTATTAAAATATAAGCAGATTAATGTCATTTCAGCCTTACCCTGAGAGCAAAATTTAACATGTGGGTACAAGTATGGTTGGGAGCAATAAGCTTACGCCTTTTGTAGTCAACCTTTCCAAAAAATTACAGAAACCCACCTGGTTAAAAATAGAAGAAGCAAGGCATGCATTCAAATGAAGAACAATATCAAAGTCAAAATAAGTAGCATTACCTTGTAGACTACGTCATCCCCAACAAGGAATCTGTCAGAATCTCCAGTAAAATGACCTAGATGGATGACAAAACCACCATAAATTTGAACATTGGAAACTTGAAATGTTCCTGAAGAACCTTCCAGCACCCCAGTATCAAATATCTAGAGACACAACGAATTACAGTTTTAGAAGCACGTCAGTTCTAGCATGTAAAACATATGTATGTTGTTAAATATATACTAGTTTCAGAAGATGTATACAATCTCATGTACATATCAGTTCATAAATTAAAAAGTACATGAATTCAAGGATATAGTGTGCATATATTCATTACATTAGTCGCTCAGAAGCCAAACAATTGAGAAGAAAATGACATTTATCCAGATTATAGAGTATACAAACCTGGCCACCTTGCTCAGCATAAAAGCTTGTACTCTCCAGAATAATGCCAACTTCATCGCCGACCACAGAACTTTCCAAGAACTCACTGCCGGTGTAAATCGCTTTTATAACACTTTTGTGGTCCTGAAAAAGTTGACAATTTGAGCATCAACAGAAATCCTCACAATCCACAACTCAAAAAGGCTAAACCATGTGATAGACAACAACAACAACAACAACAACAATGGCAATAACAATAACAATCAATGATACATGTTGACTTCTATTAGATTTGACCTATAGTACCCAGTTTCAATAAAAATCTGAACAGGAATATCCATCCTTCCATTATCTACATATACATTCACGGTTCAACCTATTTTTCGTAATACTATTATACAGGCTTACTGAGTTCACTGTAGTCTACAATTTAACGTTACATCAAACTAGAAGGATCAGAAGGATACACAGAAAGTAACATAATATTGATGCCAATACAATGATAGATCTAGAAAATATGAAATAAAGGTCTATACACAATATCTGCAGTTCAGAGTGAATGGGTTCAGCAAAATAGCGTCCAACAGATATTAGGCATCCAAGAACCGTACTATCTTCAACAGATCTCTTTCAAAAATAAACTTTTCAAGTTACAGGGAACTATATGCACACATTAACCTTAGATATTTAGACAAAATATTTAGTTTACTGCAAATATAAACCTTTGGACATAAGAAAATGTATGTTATGTGGCAAGCAACATGTACAAAAGTTCACATAAGAAAATGGATTTTCATCAGGGACAAGATTCTTTACGAATGGACATTTATTTAGAGAAAAGGGAGTACAATTTAAAGACTTCTAGAGTTACCACTTTTCCCAAAATAAAGATATTCTTCGCAGAATATATATGAATAAAATAAAATTGTACTCTAAAACCGATTAATATACAACTCGACTTATTCACAAACCTGAAACCATGTAAACTTGAAGGAATCGTTCGTTGCAGCAATCCTTCTCTTGTGCAATGCAGAGGTAGCATCAGCATCCATGACAATGGTCTTAGCGACTTCTTTGCAAAATTAAATCTCATTAGGATTTCTTGCAGAGACCATAGCTTTAAAGTCAACTTCCCTTTTACATAAAAGGACAAAGCAAAGTAGATTATGCTACCTTGTTCTGAGCATTCCTCGATCTTTCTCTTGCTTCAGTCATAGCAATGTCAAAACCCTCAACATCAACTACCAAGCCTCTTTCTTCAGCCATCAACTGATAGAATGAAGGATCAATAGTGAATAAACAATGGATTCAGAAAACATATTAGGGATTAAAATGAACATTCCATTCACCTGAGTTAAATCCAACGGAAAGCCATAAGTATCCCACAACACAAATGCATCCTACAAACATAAAGAGAGAGAGACGGGTCAGAAGCGGAAACAGACATCTACACCGTGTAGCGAGTTTCAAAAAATGGGTCATTTTGTTCAATAGTTTGGAAGGGTTGTTATTTTGGGATATATTTTTTTAAAAGGGAATATTTTGAGAAAAAAATCATCATTATGGGATGAAGGGAATACTAAAGTTAACTCCACTTGGTCAGGAAGAAGGAATAAGGCTTTCAGCAAACTGTACAATGTTCCCCTAATAGTAGTCAAGGGATATCCTAAGCAACATTCATTGCAAAACGTGTCATAGGAAAGACTAAAAATGCTAAGCAAACTCTCTGATTCAGAAAAGTTATTAGCTGAACGATGATCGAATAAGAAAAGCTATTCATTCAACCACAAAACTTGATGCCCATTCGACCGAGATAATATGGTTTCATGCAAAAGCACGTATCGGCCAAGGACGTATAAAATGCTCCTTTACTTTTGTCCATGGAATTTATCTTATGCCTCGAACTGATCCACATAGCTTTATTTTAACTCTAAAATGTGCGAGAGTATACCTCGCTTTCTTTCAAGCTCTTGGTCAAGCTCCTCTTTCCACTTTCTCTTTACCTCAGAGAAGCTTCCTCTGTAATTAACAACTCATTCAGGTCTCGTGCATTTACACAAAACAGCCTAAGCAGGTACAAATGATTAAAAAAAATAAAACTCTCTGATCCAAAGGTAAATCTGATTTATAGCGAAAAACAAGATCACAGAAGTAGTTGAAATACTCTTCAACTAAGTGCAAAGATTTCATGGTAGAGAAGTCAAGCATGTATCATCTTGGACTACTTCCTCATCTTCCATTGTTATGACATGAACCAATACAGGGCCTGTTGAATCCAAGGATGCAACTTCACGAAGAACACAAATAAGATCTTCAACATTGTGTCCATCAACAGGGCCAATGTAATATAAACCAAGCTCTTCAAATAGAGTTGATCCTAGTGGACCTATCATACCACACACATATTCATCGACTTTTGCTGCCCATTCGTATGTACCCTTACCTATTCTTTTAGTTAAGCCCTTAGCAACTTGTCTAAATTTCCGAAATATTTTACTCGACTGCAGCTTGCTTAGACTCGTTGAAAGAGCATTAATTGGTGTTTTAGGGGCCTCCTCAAACTTCGGATGCAATGACCGATGACTATCATTTAATATCACAATCATATCTGAGTCCAAATACCCTGCATTGCTCATTGCCTCGTAAAGCTGGCCAGCCATGGTCATTCCATTGCTGATGACTGCAACAACACGGTCCTGCTTCCCTTTAATATCTCGTGCAACAGCTAGTCCCAGTCCAGCAGAAATACTGTTGCATCCATGTCCTGCACCAAAGGGATCAAACTCGCTCTCAGAGCGAGAAGTGTAACCTGAAAGACCATCCTTTTGTCTTAGCGTATGCATAAGGGACCGTCGTCCAGTGAGAATCTTATGTGCATAAGTTTGTTCACCCACATCCCACAATATTTTTTCCATTGGAGCACTAAATACACGGTGAATGGCAATGGTCAGCTCCACGGCTGCCAGACTGGCTTTCGAGGATTTTTTGAGTTTTTGACATTATAAAAGATAACTCTGAGCGAACTTCTTCAGCCAATTCTTTCAGCTCCATTGGGGTCAGGTTCTTTAAATGCATAGGGTTTTCAATTGTATCAAGCACAGGCGTTGGAAGCTTCTCTGTAAATATATCGCCTATGTCAGGTAAAGAATATAATCGACGGGCATATCTCTTAGAATTTGGGCACAAGCTAAATTTGGGAAGTTCTTCTCCATTGAAAGGAAAATTTACACTGGAGTAATCCGTTCGAGAAGTGAAAAACCTTGAATTTCCATGGAAGTGAGCAATAACTCCAAATGGGTGTTTAATTGAAGCAGAACCCATCATCAGAAACAGATACCCAGATCAAAATAAGTGATCAATTGCAAGAAAGATCAGTCATTAGATAATTCAAAAGCGAAATCAGTAACAGAAAGATAATTGAATAGACAACATCAACGATTTCGTAAACAAATTAAGTTCCTCAAACAGCTGAGAAATGCAATTTAACACTAGGGCATTTCATGAAATCGGCCATTGAGCAAAACCCACAAAATAGAAACAATTATTTTCAATGTGCAGTAATTAAATCGCAAAAAAATAATGTAAATTAAGATAAAGGGTTGTTGAATCGGTGTTTACCAGTACTAGTACGAGAATCAGCGCCGAGAACAACGTCGCCGTTGTAAGTAATGCCGATGATGGTGGTTCCCATGGAATGGGCCTCGTTCAGATCGCTCATACTGAAATCCATTGTTGTAGATTGGTCTATTCGAAACTAAGCATATACTGAGAGAGAGAGAGAGAGAGAGAGAGAGCGAGAGAGCGAGAGCGAGAGAGAGATTAACGAGTAAACGAGGTGAGCGAATCAACGGCGGCGGCGGCGAGAGCGAAATTTCCAGCGGCGACAATGGCTGGGAGGGGAATGAACGAGGGGATATTGGCTGAGAAAATGGAGTAGCTTAGGGCTTTAGGGCTTTCACGAAATTTTGGGAGGGAAGCGGTAGAGGAAAGCTTTTACCCGTGGAGGGAATTTTGGAAATTTTTTTGTTTATTTGATGCAATTAATAAAAATGAAAAAAGTAAATATTTTTATAAAAATAATTGTTATGGTCATATTAAAAATATTGTAAATGGAAAAAAAAAATTGCTCGTTAAAAGCTTTTGTTACGTTTTAAAAAAGACCGACACAAAAACATTTATTTATCTCGGTTTGTAGAAAACCGTAGTAGACATTTTTTTATTTCTTACGGTCTTAAAAACCGTAATAAATAAAAGTCTATTTGTGTCGGTTCGTCGGACCGTAACAAATAAAGTGTGGTAAAAGACCCCTTTTTTTGTAGTGTGCCATGGGTGGAAGGATGTGAGGAGAGGGAGTATGGAGGAAAATGTTGATCATAGCAGGAGAGAAAGAAACACTTTGACCACGAACATTCACCCTTTCAAAGCTATCAGACCTAGGATCTTGGATTGATTGGACAAGATTAGCATAAAATTCACTAACAAGTGAAGGGTAATAGAAAGTGGGATATGACACAGAGTGTAACAGTCCTTTTTCTTCCAGAAACCTTTTCATGCCAACATCCTCAAAAGTTTTGTCAATGACCCTCTCAACCAAAAACCCTTTCTTTCTAAAGAACCCAAATCTTTCCTTAACCGACTTAGACATATATTTCTCAGGAGAGTGGGGGCTTACCTTTCTTGCGGATGGCTTAGCTCTTGGGGAATGCCTAGGCTTAGGCAATTCAGCTTTAGAGGCACTAGACCTTCTTAGGCTCCTTCTTGGTGAGGATGCAGATGTGAGTACATCTTCAGCAGCATCCTTCTTTTCGAGTTTCTAACTCTTCTCTCCCAAGCTTAAAAGTTTCATCCTCTCGCTTCATCATCATCCGACCCAATGTCGGATGCTTGGGCGTAGATAGTCCCTGCAGCCTTTAGCCTTAGCTTGCCTCACTTTTCCTTTGCCTTTATTCGTATCCAAAAGGGCTTGCAGGGGATGTGCTCGGTCTCATCATATTCTTCAACCTCATCACCCTCGTAATTAATTCCGTAATACCGGTTTCTGGTGAAGAGTGAGAAGGAACAACTGGGGGGTTAGCAGGAGGAGATGGGGTTGGAGATGCATTAACATCTGCGGTAGCATGAGCAGGAGACTGTTGAGACAAAGCAATCCTTCTAGCATGTAAGTCTTCAGGCGTCACAGTGATGAGGGGGAAGACATCTCCAAAGTCCCGATCACCGATTCAATAATATCCTCAGCTTCCTTCAACTCCTCAACCTCTACAGATTGAGACCTTCTTGAAACAACTTTGTAAGCCTCAACATTCTCTTCTTCAGAGTCCTCTTCAGCAGAATCACTTGAATAAACTGTCAAACCACTCTCATACTTTCTCTTCTGAGGTAAGGGTTTACCCGAGGAGCTTCCAGAACCACTAGCCTTTGCTTTTCCTCTCTTTCTTTTGAGATCAGCAGAGGGATCAAAGTCCTCATCATCGTCTTCAATGAAATCAGGTTCGGCCATGTTAGGGCGTACCTTAGGAGTATAGTCCCCCATGTTGGGAGAAAAACCCCTCTGCCGCAAAGACCAGTTAGGGCCTCTAGCTAACCCCGCCATTGCACCCACTGACTTCAAATCCCCAGGATTATCAGCATCAATGGCATTGTCTTGAGCACCTGGGAGCGACATTGATACAGGGGAAGCTTCGGTGTCGACGAACAGTTCCACTGCGGCTTCGGTTGGGGCCACCGGAGATGGAGGGGGCGAGCGATTGGCAGTTGGAGAGGAGGGATTGGTCGGAGACGCCATGGACAGAGGAGTAAACAGAACGAGGCTTTGGAATTTCTAAGGGTTTTGAGTTTTGTTTTCTAAGGCCGGTGAGGGTTTAATGAGAAGGGAGAGTTGGTATTTATTTGATGTGATAGCACATCATTAACTCCTACTAAGCTTAGGTCACTGTAGAGTTTTAATTGGATTTGAACTAAGCTAATCCTAATTCCCTTTGGCCGGTTGGACTACTTGGAGTAAAAGAGTTCTTTAGCAACTTTGGGAATTTAGATGATAAAGATAAAATTTTATTTTTAGATAATGTACATACCATAGATGTATAAAAAAAATCCACAGACTTATACTCCCCCTAAACATATGGACATTTTATAATTTTTATTTTTATTTTTGGTAATTTCGTTGAGCATAAAATAATTTAACAAAAATCAATTCAAAGTAGAAAAGCATTTGATTGGGATTTTCACCAAGGACCAGGTTGACAGGAAAAATTCTAAAAACTAATGATGCATAATTTACACACATGTGAAGGATAAATCTTAGTATATGTGTGGCATAGTATGTGATTACATCAAGGTACGCATTTCCTCTAAGAAAGTCAATGAATCAGAATCTTGTCTTGCTTGGCCTCTAGAATGCTTCCACAACAATTTTTTTTTTTTTTTGTGGAAAAATATATTATGGGTAGCTTTCACTCTTCTTAATCACATGGATAGTCCTCTTTCGAATGATCTTATCAATTTGACTCAAACTTTCTCTTGAAGTCATTTTGATCACATTGAAATGACTTCATACCATGGATGGAGTAGCTGTTTCCCAAACATTTTATTTTTTATTTTTGCACCCACCAAGAGACATCTAGTAAGATAATTTTAGAGTCAACTGTTGTTGACTACTATATAAGAAGGATTCACAATTCAGAGAGGAAACACAACAAAGATGTAATACAAGTGACCACACTGAGATAAATCATGCAATGCATTTTTTTTTTTTGTTAATATTGTAGTATACAGGTGTTAGATATGATGTGATCACACAGGGGATCACATCATTAAATTGCACACAAACTCAGAGATTTCCTTAGAGTGCAAAATCTCTGAAAATCAAGGGCTTTGATGAAAATGTCAGCCAACTGTTTTTCAGTGCTAATTGATTCCATGCTAATAATTTTTTGCTCAACAAGATCACGAATAAAATGATGTCTAATGTCAATATGTTTAGTACGTGAGTGTTGAACATGATTTTTTGATATTTCTATGGCACTTAGATTATCACAAAAACAATTAGGATTTTACTTTTAAGACCATAATCTTTAATCATCCGATTCATCCAAAGGAGTTGAGAACAACAACTCCCTACGTACCCACATATTCGACTCGGCGGTAGAAAGGGATACACAGCTTTGTTTTCTACTATACCAATATACTAAGTTGTTTCCAAGATAAAAGCAACCTCCGGTTGTGCTTTTCCTATCATCGTGTTGCCCGCCCAATCGAGTCACCGAATCCTACCAGATTTGTATTGGTTTCTCGAGTATAGCTTAGCCCTAAATTGATAGTTCCACCTACATATCTAATAATTCTTTTTACAGCTTTAAGGTGGGATAATTTGGGACAAGCTTGATATATAGCACACAAGGAAACACTAAAAATGATGTCTGGACGACTTGCTGAAAGGTACAACAAGCTTCCAATCATGCTTCTATATAAGGTGGGGTCAACATCCTCACCATTTTCATCTTTGCACAACTTTTGGGAAGATCCCATAGGAGTTTTAAAGTGAGAGGCATTGTCAAGAGAGAATTTTTTAACCAAGTTTTTGGCATATTTACTTTGAGAGATGAAAATTCCTTCCTTATTTTGTTTTATTTGAAGTCCTAGAAAGTAGGTTAATTCACCAACCATACTCATTTCAAAGGTGGTGGTCATACTTGTGACAAAGTAGTCTAACATATCTTTGGAAAATGATCCAAATACAATGTCATCAACATAAATTTGGGCCACTAAGATTCCTACATTTTCTTTTAAAATAAATAAGGTTTTATCTACCTCACCTCTCTTAAATCCCATTTGTATGAGGTGTTCGCTAGCCTCCCATACCAAGCTCTAGGAGCTTGTTTTAATCCATATAGGGCCTTTTAAGCTTATAAACATGATCAGGAAAGTGGGAATCAGTGAAGCCCTTAGGTTGTTCAACATAGGCTTCTTCATTTAGGACACCATTTAAAAAGGCACTCTTAACATCCATTTGATGTAGAGTTATGTCCAAATAGCAGGCAATGGCAAGTAAAAGCCTAATTGACTCTATCCTAGCAACAGGAGCAAATATTTTTTCAAAATCTATTCCTTCTACTTGGGTGTAACCTTGGGCTACAAGCCTAGCTTTATTTCTGGTAATTTGACCATTTTCATCAGTTTTGTTCTTATAGATCCACTTGGTTCCTATTACATTTCCCCCTATAGGCCTAGGAACTAAAGTCCATACTTCATTTTTCTCAAATTGATTTAGTTCTTCTTGCATAGCAATAATCCAATTATTATCTTTCATAGCTTCTACAACATTCTTAGGTTCAATATTAGAAACAAAACAACATGAACTAACCTTGTTTACTTGAGATTCAACACAGCTTAGCCCAGCCAACTCACGATAGTTGACCCTAGGCTTTTCCCTTATGCTAATTTTTTCGTTTACATCACCCACTACTTGAGATATTGGGTGATTCTTTTGCACTCTGCTGGGTATGTCTTTAGTCCTATCCAACTTTCCTTCTTCACATTCGTAATCTTCAGCATTCTCGAACCAGATTTTGTTTGCCCGGATGTAGGTGATGATGTGCTCGCATCAGGCACTGCATCCGTTTTCTCGCAGTCCATTTTCCGCATCTGCCGCCTTGATTCTCGAGTTTCCTGCATTGTCTCTATACAATCTGAGACATCATCTTCAAGAGATTTTATATTTAGGTCGCGGTATCATCAAATGTAACATTAATTGATTCCATAACAGTTTTAGTTCTAAGGTTGTAAACCCTATATGCACGACTATTTGTGGAATATCCAAGAAAAACAGCTTTGTCACTCTTGGAATCAAATTTAGATATGTAATCTCTATCATTTAGTTCATAGCATATGCATCCAAAGAAATGAAAGTACTTGAGAGTAGGTTTTTTACCGAGGAGTATTTCATAAGGAGTCATGGTTGATCCAACTCTAAGATAAACTCTGTTTCCTATATGACATGCAGTGTTAAGTGCTTCAGCCCAAAATCGTTTAGAGATGTTCTTAGAACTAAGCATGACACGGGCCATCTCTTGTAAAGTACGATTTTTCCTTTCTGCAACTCCATTTTGTTGAGGAGTTTTCGGGGCTGAAAAATCATGGGTGATTCCTTTGGAGTCACAAAACTTTGAGAACAATGTGTTCTCATATTCAGTTCCATGATCAGACTTAATTTTGATAACTTTCTTCCCATACAAGTTTTTCACCTTTTTATACCACACTTTAAATACTTCGAGTGCTTCAGATTTTTCTTTTAAATAGAGCACCCAAGTATACCTAGAGAAATCATCTACACAAACAAATGAATATTTCTTTTTACCTAAGCTTTCAACCTCAATTGGTCCCATAAGATCAGTATGTATTAATTCTAAAATTTCAAACGTGGAACTTTGGTCCACTTTTGGATGAGAGGCTTTGGTTTGCTTCCCCTTCTGACAAGGACCACACACACTAGATTGTTTAAAGTCGAAGCTTGGGCAAGTGTTTAACAAAGATCAAACCTAACTAATTCTTCTATTTTCCTATAGCTAGCATGTCCTAATTTTTGATGCCACAGCTCAAGTTCATTTGTTTTGGAGCTAAGGCATGATAAGTTGTCACCAAATTTGTAACAATTATCTTGAGACCTTACTCCGGTGAACAAACATTTATTAGTGTTATCAAACACTTTACATTCATGTTTGTCAAAATTGACATGTAAATTGTCATCACATAGTTGACTTATACTAATCAAATTAGCTTTCAATCCTTCTACATGATAGACATTTTTCAGTTTGGGCATGTCATTTACACATAAAGTACCTTTTCCAACAATCTTACCTTGTGCTCCTCCCCCATAATTTACATTCCCTCCTTTGATAGTGACGTAATCAGTGAGAAATTCGGCATTACCTGTCATGTGCCTTGAGCACCCACTATCGAAGTACCATGAGCTAGCAATGCTGCTCTTGAGAGAGGTAAACACTACTTTGCATTCCATGTTTTTCTTTTCAACCCATACGAACCGACTGTGTTTTTGGCGATGTGAGTTGTGATGTGAGAGCATTCGTTCACTCATCCGAGGAACATCTTTCCCAGATCACGAATCCTCTTGTAACAGAAAGGTCTTATATGACCTGGTAAGAAGCAGTAATGGCACACGAATCTTTTCTTTTTGGTTGATGATTTTTGGTTATAAAAAGTTTTAGGTTTTGAGGAACTACTTTCTCCCTCTCTCAAAAAATTTGATTCAAAACCAAGACCTGTTTTTGAAAATTTGCTCACTTTGAGAATCTCATCAAGAGTTGCCTTTCCAGTATTCTGTTTTTCAAAAGTTTTCTTGGCCTCTGTGAGTTCGATTTTTGTTTTCTCAAGCTCAATGTCACGTTTAGTGAGCAGAACCTCAAGTTTGGCAATTGAATCTTTTTGATTATCATTTTCAGTAGATACATTTTTCAGGTCATCTTTAACTTTAGATAATTCAGTAGAAAGTTTTTCGCTACCTTTTCAAAGACAGCAATCTTTTCAACACGCTTTTCCCAATCGGCATATAGCTCAGCATAGGCATCCAGTAGCTCGTTATAGTTTTCATTATCTTCTTCTTCATTTTCGCACTTGTTTCAGTGAAGAGGTATAACAGTTTATAAAAGATTCAGAAGATGTGATAGTAGATGTGATAACATCTGAAGCTACATCAGATTGATGTTCATGATTTGGAGGCGAGATTTCCATAATTGCTAAGTTTAGCGATTCATCTTCGTCCTCACTATCACTAAGGGTCGCACTTAGGCTCATCCCCTTTTTCTTCGTAGTATTGGCACATTCATTTGCATAATGCCCAAACCCTTTACATGTGGCTCTCTACAGCAGTTTCAGATCTATTTTTAGAAAAACTAATTGGTTTCTTGAAAGTACTCTCATTATCCTCTTTTGGTTTATCAAACGTAGTTGGTTTTCTGGAAGAAAATTTGGTGTCCCTTTTGTTTTTGAGAAAAGAAGTAAATTTTTTAGTCAAAAGAGCAACATCTTCATTTTCCAAATTTGAAATATCAATTTCATTTGAGATTTCCTCAATTTCTTTTGGAATTGAGGATGCTTTAGAAAGAGCAGAAGCAAGAGCAACACTTTCAGCTTTATGTTGTTGCTGAATAGAAATGTTCAATTCAAACATGGTTAGCTTACCCACAAGAGTATCTAGAGCCATGGTTGCAGTGTCATTTGCTTCTTCAATGGCAGCTATTTTAATGTTGAACTTATCAGTGACAGTCCTTAACATTTTGCATACTAGTCTAGCATTTGAAATAGGCTCACCTAGTGAGAGACATTCATTTGAAATTTCTCTTATTCTAGCAGAATAGCTTTTTATATCCTCAGACTCATTCATCCTCAAGTTTTCAAACTTGGTCATGAGAATTCTCAACCTAGTGGCTTTGACACTATCATCACCCTCACAGTGAGCTTGCAATATATCCCAGGCTTTCTTTGCTATATTTTGATTTAAAACAAGTCTAAACATGTGTTCATCCACATGACTTGAAATAGCACCAAGAGCCTTGAAATTGAAGTTAGCACTAGTGACCTCATCAGTGGTCCATTCTTCCACAGGTTTAATTTTATACACCTTTTTGGAAGTTTCACCCTCTTCTTCTTTATTTTTCATTTCAACCTTAGGAGGGGACCATGGAATAATAATGCTAAGCCATGCTCGTTCATCAATTGCTTTGATGAAGAGACGCATCTTAGCTTTCCAGATGGGATAGTTAGTTCCATCTAAAACCGGGGGACGGTATTGACTCAAGTGTCCTTCCATAATGACCACTCTTCCTTGGATCTCACTCAGTGAAGTCGAGTGTGGCTCTGATACCAATTGAAAGAAATGGAGCGGCTAGGAAGTGCACAGAAGACTGATGTGAGTCCTGATGCTATCGCACCAGCACTAGCACAACAGTGAAATGCAGCGGAATATTAAAACAGAAATGAAATGAACACAGAATTAAATACTTATCTACAGCAATATGCTGTAGACAATAAACTTCTCTTATTAAAGAAATATCTTTTTGAAATCGATTACAAAGAAACAATAAGAGAATAACTAAAATAACCAAAAGAACTCTCTCATAAAAACACTCCTCTCAAGTCTATATTTCTTCAGCCTTTCAGAGTTTATATTTCCGTATCTTGTATACTGACTTGGGTCTTGTATTTATAACCAAGTAGTACACGTCTAATGGGTAAGGTTGAGCTTGATCATCAATCTCTTTTATCTCTAATCCTTATCCTTTGTGAGAGTCCTATAAAACAACCAAAACAATACTAAACACATAACAGAATTCGGTCAGATAGGTTAGTAATAATAAAAATTAAATATAAAATATTTACATAATATTAAATATAAAGAAAGTAACAAAACATAATTAAGTCAACCTTTTGACTTGGCTAAGTGTGATGCCATCACACTTTCACAAGGGCATAATGTTTATGTTAATTAAAAAAAAAAAAAAGACCCGTGTCCTCGAACACGGGCATATGTACTAATACTATTATATTTGTGCACCATTTACGAAATCCGTCACTATATAACATTTGCTATTAGATTCTTTCAAACACATTCTCTTTGCTGGACTTCACTTTTTGCTTTTTCTCTGAGGTGTGCTTGGACTTTTGGGGTAAAATTGGGCCTTAACCTAGACGCTCCTACTGGCTTTCATTGCAGCCTTTGTATTGTAGGATAAAGCCCCTACATAACCATTTTTTCCCCTCACATTCCTTGGGATCATAACCAATTACTCGAGGAAAAATGATACTCCCTCCGTCCCATTTTCAATTTCTAGGTTTCTACTTTATCTTTTTTTCTTTTCATCCGTTTCACTTCAAGATTTTCTTTTATAAATGGCAAGTTTTGAATATAATTATATCCTTATGATTTAATATATTTACAAAAAAATCATTCATTATACCATTATAAAGTTAACATATTTACAAAAAAATCAGTCATTAACTACTATTCCCTATCTCACACTGAACTTTTACATTTTCTCTCCTCTAATCTTCTACTCACTTTAAAAAAAAAACAATCATTAACTACTATTCCCTACCCCACATTTAATTTTTATATTCTCTCACCTCTACCCACTTTCAAAAATTTTTCTTAAGAAGCGTGAAATCCAACCCAAGGAACCTTGGTCTGGGACGGAAGAAGTATTTCTAAACTTTATGGGAATATATTTTTATTTATTTATTCTCATTTAAAATTTAAACAATTTTCATAAGTAATAATTCATTTTATAAAATTTTAAAAATTATTATTAATAATGATGATGCCAAAAACGTTCGGATCAGCCCAAATTCGACGGTAGGTTATATCCCAGCGATTAAATAGCCTGAAACAGATAAATAAACCCATAAACTAAGTCAGGGCTTCTCCGGCGAAAGCCCTCCGACGTGAGAGTAAGTATTTACTTCGTGAGAGAGAGAAATCAATTGACAATAGTTTAGAGTCAAAAGATAATGTACCCAATAATGTGAATTATGGCTTGTATTTATAGGCATAACATGGTATAATCCATGTTGGATTGCAATGTATATGGATAAGATATTAATTCTATGAGGATTATATTTGTTGAATCCTTGTCGGATAGGAATTCGTGTGAGATTGGGTTATAATCCTAGGGGGATTATAATTGCTCACTGTCCTTACTTGAATAGGATTGTATAAACTTCAGCCTGCACGTGAGCCGAGCTGGTCTCTCCTCGTCATACGTGGCCTGGTCGACCTATGTTGAGCCGAGGCAGAGATGAGAAGGAACTGGGGAAGCCCAATTCCTGGTGATTTGATAGCCGAGGAGGCCTCCTCGTCGTCAAGGAAGCTCAGCTCGGCCTTGGAGGGAGGTCTCCCTCGGCATTGAGTCGGGCCTTAGTCATTTCGCCTACTAAGTCTAGGTCAACCTAGGGGAATGACGAGAGTGCTTGGTTCGAGGAAGGTAGGGAAGCCCATTCCCTTCCTCATACATCGTACTTGTTAGGATTATGTTTAGGGCCCAATCCACTTGGGCCTTGTCCGGACTAGCCTGAGTTTGTATCTCGATTTATACCGTTCAGTGGCCCCCGACTTTCTAGCTCAGCTATGTCGAGGAGGAAGTGAGCTCTACCTCGGCTTACGAGAATACGAACAGGCGTCACGTGGCAGGTGTCGTTTCAATATCCGCCGATTAATAGTGCAATGATGGGGCGTGGTCCACGACGTCTGACACGCGTCTTGGGAACCCACTACTGCATTTAATACTTGGGTAAAGGACGGCGTGCAAACCGTATTCGACCCGTTTCATCTCCGGATATGACCCGTATTTAAGGGTATAAAAACAAAACCCCTTTTCAATTCTAATCTTTTATCACCCTTTGCATTTGAGAGCGAAATAACAAGATTCAAAACCCCATTTCGTGTTCTTGAGTTCGTTGCCCAGATTCTCAAAAACGTTCAATTTGTCCATTTGATCTTCGTCAATCCTTTGATTTAAGGTATAACCTCTTCACTACTCTTTACTTTTTTCTGTTTTATGTACTTTTCTTGTAATTTTCTGGGTTTTGTTGTGTTTGGTCTTTGAGAAATCGCCATTGATGAACTTTTGAAGCTTTTTCTGAGTTTCTGTCTTGATCCCTTTCTTGAACCTTCTTGCCCCTTCGTCCCTCTTTAGAAATGGCCCAAACATGGCAACAACCCCCAGTGTTATTCATGGCTATCACAAGGGAAACCTTAGGGTTTATCGAAGAGATAATGGGCCATGGTTGTTGGTGCCCTTGTTAGAAATTGGTGAGATGTTGACGAGAAACAGATGCCCACGAGACGACATTCGTTAACCAAGCAAGTATAGGATCGACCGAGTTGATGCAGGATCCCCAAACATCGTAGTATTCCACAGATAGACCGAGATGATAGATCACGTCAATTAATACTATCTGACGTTGGACCATCTAGAACGGCCTCCATTGTTGGGTAAGGTTCCCTCCTCGGCCTTAGTATATACGACGAGGAGGGATAATCTTCCTCTTCTCCGTCCTTCCTGTGCCTTGGAAGATTTTGCTGATACTTGTTTCCTTGGTTTTGTGCAGATATGACGGGAAGAGGAAGTGGTGCCAGTACCAGTGGTCCCTCGACGTCGGCTACCATCGTAGATGCATTTGTTGAGGGAGAGCAAGTTGTGGGCCGAGGACGATCTGGCCGAGGAGGAGCTGGCCGAGGTAGGGTTTATGTTCCCAGGCCCTGACCGATTAAGGCCGGTGAGCCAATGTTGGAAGAGTTGTATTCAAAATATGGAGTACCGAGGGAGGAGTGCAAATTAACTTATTTCCCTTGTACCCCGTTCAATACCTAGGAAGAGGAGACTGATTTTTACTATAGTTTAAACTATGTCCATCTCTTCTTCAAACAGTTCCAATTAGGACTTCGTCTGCCTTTAGATACGTTTAATAATGAGTTCCTTGAAGATGTGCAAGCCGTTCCAGCTATGCTAAGAGCTAATGCAGTAAGGTTCCTCATAGTTTTCATTGTTTTGTGTTGTAGTTTAGGGTTCGAGCCTACTCAATCAGCCTTCCACCACTTTTTCACCGTAGGGTATATAAAGGACAAAAAATTAGTGGTGACTAGGAGAGATCCCAAGCAACACAGAATAATTCTTCCCATGTCTAGCAAGGTGTCTGGATGAGATAACCATGTTATCAGAGTTGAGAGCCGACAAGGGTGGGAGTTTGCTGCTCCCTCGGAGCTGCCTGCCACGCCCAAGGCTGTACAGAGAACTGAGTGGACTGGGGCCTTGATAGCTAGGTTAACCCAGTTTGCCGAGGTAGGCCTCCTAATTGGTCGGCTTTGGAGACGGATGATCGATATTATATCCAGGCCGGGATCATGACATGACCTAGGGACGGGTTAATGCCCCTCGTCCCCGTCACTAGGGGAAATAGATTTCCCAACCGGAGGATCCATCCTGGTTTGGTCTTCCACTCTGAGTGTAGTCTGTCCAAGCTTGATCCCAAGGATCAGTGTCTGAGAGAGGACGACGTTGTTGGCTGTAATTATTCATCCTTCCTCATATTTCATACTTGTACAAATTTTCTTATTATTTATCCATGTTGTATTGTCTAACTGTTTCTTCCTTGTTGATGCAGATCTGACTGTTGATCAAGAAGTAGAGATGTCCACGAAAAATATTGACCCCCTTGCTCTGGCAAAAGCAAGGACAAGGGCATCTCGTTCCTCGGCCATAACCCAGAGACAGGATGAGGTCACATGTTGTCAAGTGATCTTGGCTACGAAGAGGGTTATGGCCGTTCCATTTAATCCGGCCGGAGAGGCCATGGATGATGAATCCCAGGAATGGCCAGAAAACCAACTAGTAGAGGGGCAGACCGGGGTAGAGAGACAAGTAGGTCAATCTGCTGTCGAGGAGACGAATCTCATCCAAAGGACGTCAGGCCAGAAACGGCCACCTTCTGGTTCTGCTGAGGGGGAACCATCCTCAAAGAGAGCTGCTGATGCCTCCTCATCTAAAGTACTCACCCCTTAGACCATTCAAACATATCAAGAAGCCGAGTAGCTGGTCAGGCAACTTGGCATCCACCCAACCCAATACCAGGACCCTTCAACACTACTCTTAAGAGAGGTGAAGGCCACCTGACAGTTCACGATTTCCTTTCTTATCCAAGCAATTTTTCTTCCAGCTTTGGATTGTGTGTACAATTGTGTGTTCGGTTGTGCACACAACTGACTGCCCAAGTATTCACCATTCTTCAAAAGTTCAGTTCCTGTTTCAACTTATAGCAATATGGTCGAATGTGACCAGGAACAAAACAATGATGACAAACGTATTGTCTTCGCCTATGACCTTTTCTTTTATTTTTTAAAACATTTTTCTTTTCAACTTTGGAAGAACCCTCACCCTCTTTGATAAAATTATGACCTCCATAGCCAATTTCAGATTTTCCTTGATTACCTATAACCAAAATTTCTTCCAACTTAGCCTTACCATTGTTAAGATTAGTTTGAATTTCAGTTTCTCTTTTAAGCTCAGTTTTGAACTTTGCACACTCAATATCTTTCCTTATGAGTAAAACTTCCAATTTGGCTATGGAGTCTTTTTGAGAGTCACTCTCCTTAGATAAACACTCAACCTCAGATTTTAGTTTGAGATTTTCAGCAGTTAGTTTCTCATTTACTTGTTTAAATTCCTTGAGTTGCTCCATATGTTTGGCCCATTCAGCGTGGAGTTCAACATAGGTATTGTGCAAGTCCTCATAGGTAGCACACTCTCCTTCTTCCACAGTTGAATCATCTAAAAGGGAGAGCAGTATAAAGAAACCTTTTTTGGAAAGTAAGAAGCTCATCGAGTCAATTCAGTGTAGGGCTTGTAAAGGTTTTGGACATTTTGCTAATGAATGTGCAAATACCTTAAGGAAAAGAGAAATGAGTTTTTCTGCATCCTTAAGTGATTCTGATGATGATGAACAGACTGCAGACTGCAAATTTTAACTAGATTCAAGAGCTATGTTAATATATGCATTAGTGTTGTTAAAAGTTTGTTAGGTGAGCTTTGTCAAAACCAAGTGATTCTACGAGACTTGAATTAGATTAATTAGTATTCAATGATTTCATTAATTACTTGTAGTCGGAAATTAATCTCTCTATATTCCAGAGTAAAATTTACTTTCATTTTTGGTCTTTCATTTTTGGTTTCATTTTTGGTCTGTTTCAAAATAAGTTCATTGTTGTTTTATTCATTAAAATAGATAATGAAACTCAGTTGCTATACTACCAATAACAACCCGTCCAATTTTCTCTTCTACTTTATTTTTCATAATCACAACATTTAATTTTTATTAATTCCCATGTACTTTATTTTTCATAATCACAACATTTAATTTTTATTAATTCCCATGTAAATGTAAAGTCAAAGTAGAAAAGTAAACAATAAAACTTTAAATTCCAACTTCAAAACTTCTTGATATTTTATTTACTTGGACCAAACCATGACATGAAAATTGCAAAACTACGCTAAGAATTGCTTTCTATTTCAAACAAAATCTTTACATTTACAAATTACTCCCAGGATATGAACTAACCTACAATAAATCTAATCTATATTCTCAAGTCTCCAAAAATAAATATTTCCATTTATTTTGTCAACTACAAAGTCTGAATGAGATACTATGATCTTACTAGCAAGAGAAAAACAACTCACATGGGCTACAACACAAGCACAAACTCTTCTAGGTACAAACGATTGTACCATTTGCACTCTAAGGTACAAGTAGTGATTTACATGATACTACAACTCTCTGTATTCTCATCACTAAAGATGTGAGTAATGTTATCCCCTGCAGGTGGATGCATTGGCGGCCCATAGCCCATTGGCGCCTGTGGCCGCCCGTACATCATGGGTGGTGGGTACATTCCGCCACCACCATATGCCCGTTGCATCTGTTGTTGCTGGTTCATCATCATAGCCGCCATGTATTGTTGTTGTTGTTGACTATATGGGTTCCCCTGCCCTCCCATTCCTTGAAAATATCCCCCTCCGTTGGGGGCTCCACCAGCCGGTAGACCTTGAACCGCCGCCATATGACCCGGTGGGTAATTACCCATTTGACCCATTGGGTAGTTACCCATATGGCCTCTTTGGCCCATGTTCGGATTACCCACCCCGTTATGACCCATGCCAATAGCTTCTTGGAACTCACTTTGCTTATGGCTTAGATTATGGCCCCCATCGTTCTTGCCTCCACCTTTCTTATCCCAATTACCACTCATTTGGCCACCACCTCCCCCGCCGCCACCCTTCTTGGCACCTTTCTTGTTTTCCCCACCACCATTTTTACCTAGGCCACCAAGAAACTCCATATCATTAGCTGTATCTTCTTTCTTACTCTTATCACCACTTATATCTCCCTTCTTACTCTTATCACCACTTTTACCTCCTAGAAGTCCCCCAAGAAATCCACCACTAACCTTTTTACCCCCTTTATCATCCTTGCCTTCCTTTTTTTTATCTCCCCCCTTATTCTTTCCACCATCACCACCACCCTTTTTACCACCATCGTTGCCTTTTTTTCCCCCACTGCCGCTATTCTTACCATCACTTTTCCCAACAAATCCTTTAAATTGCATAGGCAATCCAAAGCCACCATCTTTCTTGCCATTCCCACCTTTCACATTAGCATTCATCAATCCTTTAATCCCATGGACCCCATTCCCACCACCCCCAATCATTTTCGTCGGTTGTCCGTGATGTTGGCGATGCCCATCAAACTCATCATCATCATCCTCATCCTCATCGTCAAAACTCTCATCAAAATCATCATGATGATGATGATTTAGCAAACTGAACTTGACTGATTTCTGGTCTTTGATAGGCATCTTTAAATCTTTAAAACCCTTCTGCTGATCATTTCCACCCTTTTGAGATTTGTTGTCTTTCCCTCCTTTCAAATTATCAAGTTGAATGTTATTGAACTGGTTATTCATCATATGGTTGTTTGAACCTTTACTTGACCCCCACATTTCAGCATGTTTCCCAGATTTCACAAGCTTCTTTATTAATGTTGCTGGATCTGCATTTCCTGTCACTGTAACCTTCCCTTGGTCTAGATCAATGTTTGTACTGTACACCCCTTCATAAATTTATTGAGAAATTGTAATTTAATTAATTAATTAAAAGATAAATATCTTTAAGATCAAGATCAAAGCACAGCTAATATGTTTTCCAAAGAAGGAAAAAGTTATAACAGCTAATCCTATGGTCCATCAAATTATGTTAGATCAATTATTGTACCATGTACTGGAAACTTTTATTGTAGCTACTTGTTTTTATTTGAATAAAAATCCCTAAAACTGCAAAGATTTGACAAAACTGTCACAGCTCATTGTAATTTTGACAGAGTAATTTTCTATCCAGGGTCGCTACATATCAAGTATTAATCTTGAAAAATACACAGAAAGGATTAATTAAGCAGAAAATGAAGAGACTTACCATCAACTTTCTGCAACAATTTCTTGATTTTCTGCCTACATCCCTCACAAGCACACTGTATATTCACTCTAAGAACACATGTCTCAAAATATATAAAAAAAAAATACAAAAATAAATAATTCAAGCACATACCAAGATCTCAAGTAAAAACAGACTAACTATGTGTTTTTATGTGTGTGATTTAAACACAGAGAAGGGAGAGGGCTTTAGGGAACCTACCTGAACTGAACCTTCATGAAGTCTTGTTTATTACTCATCTTCTTGTTTTCTCAAGCTAGAAAAAGTAACAACAAAGCAAATTGAAGAAAGCAAAGAAGGAACTTTGTTCAATTTATATGTTGGGGGCCTTTTTCTTTTTTTCTCAGCAAGAAAAGAATGTTTAGGTAAAAATAATGGTTTTTCTTAACAGAGAATTGAAGGGTGTGGATTGGTTTTTCTCAGCAATTAATAATAAGTTGGCATACAGTACTCAATAGTAGGAGCTGTACAAATTTTATTTTCAAGTGTCAGTACAGACCAGAGACCTAGAGATCTCCTGCCGGTTCGGATCGGCGGTTCCGGTTCTGAATCGGCGGTTCAGTCAACCGCCAAACCTTGAACCTTAATCGGACCGGATATAAACGGTTCCGGTTTTCAATTCCGGTTTGAACCGTAATTTTCAAAAAAAAAAAAAAAATTTATTTGTTATGTTTTTTGATATATTTTTTAAACTTTGTAAATTGTAATAAATTTTGTATATATTTTTTTTGTTTTTTACTTGTTATGTTTTTTGATATATTTTTTAAATATTTTATTCTTATTTGAAACTTCGTAAAATTGCCAATTTAAATAATATCACATCCAAAAGTATTTTTTTAAAAAAACAGGGACGGTACCCTGACCAATTTTATTAATAAAAATAAGAAATTACAAGGAGGGGACAACCAAAGCCAAAGGAGCCTTTACCTCTAATTACATTATCTTCAAAAAAAAAAAAAATCTAATCTATATAAAAAAAAAAGTCTAATCTATAAAATTACAATTAACTTACCTTACGGAGCGGAGTAGTTCATTCGCTCCCCGTCGATGTATCTTCATCAAAGCCCGCCTCCTCCTCGGAACCACTTCTTTTATCTTAAGTTCTTAGTTCGGCTTTTATCCAATCGCCGAGCACCATTTGATATTCTAAATTATATGGAGTCAACCTTAACCTTCGATCATCCAAAAGACACACCCTCCTTGACTAAATACTTCTTCTACGACGACGGTTGAGGCGGGAGCGGCTAGGATCTCCTTTGCTATCAACGATAGAATAGGATAGTTTTTTGCCCTTCGTACTCACCACTTTACAATATCAAAAGATTATATAGGCTCAAAAGAAGTGGTTAAATATGATTCAATTTCAACATAAGTCGAGTCACCTCGTTGACGTTTTTGACTTCTAGAATTTATTAAATTATCTACCCACGAAAATGGATCGGTATCATCATGAGAACTACTACCACCTACATTTTCACTACTTGGATAAACGATATTATCAAAAAGATCATAATATTCTTTATAAAGATCATATAAAGTATTTTTAGTAGTAGTTACAACGTCTTTTGCCTTTGGGATAGGTGTATTAAACGATAAATCAATGTCGGTGGGAAATAGATTGTTATAATAATATGCAAGTATTTGTTCCAAATCATCTTCTCTTATCCTAGGATCTAATAGTTTAGCTACTAAAAACAATGGTGGAATGTTCAAAAAATATTTAATCCATTTTATTCTCATCATACCAATATATTCACCTAAAACTGGACAATCTTTAAAATACATAAATATATAACTAATTTTAGCACAATGTTCTAAAACTAATGGTGAAGTGGGATAACAAGAACCGGATAATTGTTCGGTGGCATCTTTAAAAAGTTTCAAAATTTTCTTTAAATTATCACAAACATCCCATTGATGAGGCAATATTGTAGTAGGATACTCTATTTGTTGAAAAAACTAACACAATGGTTCACGCAATTCATAAGAGTCGAATAACATTTTATGGGTGAAATTCCATCGGGTTGGAACATCTAGGGAAAATCTTTTAGGTGGGATATTATTTTGTTTACAAAATCTAATCCACATTTTTGTTATAGTGTGATTTCTCATTAGATAAGAAAAAACTTCCTTAAGTTGGGTTATATGCTCCTTTAAATTTGTTAAACCATCTTGCACACACAAATTTAAAATATGGCATATGCATCGAACATGAAAAAATTTATCACCAATGGATGGTTGACAAATTTCAATGAGTGATGGTAAATTAGCAGTATTAATTGCAGCATTATCAAATCCAATTGAAAAAATTTTGTGAACTAGGTTATTGATGCTGCAGGAAACGTGTCGATCAGCCTGCGACCAGCAACTAGGTTGATCCTCTGGACCTGAAACAGGGAACCCACGACTAGCCGGAATGGTCTCCGGCGAAGACCCTCGGGCGTGAGAGTAAATATGGTGTTTAGAGCGAGCTAGCTGTCTCAATCATCCACAGCTCCGGGATTAATGTGCTGTTTTTTTATGCTGGAGTCATAGCTTATCTAAATTCTTATTACCACCCCTACAAGGTCTTCTAATAAAATGAAGATAAGACGATAAGTTATCGTCTATATCTAGAACTACTTCTGGTTTATATACCTGATAAATTATAATGAACAGAAGTATTCAGAATAATAAATAGCAATTACCTCAAAACCGTTGATGTTGTAAAGTATTTATAGGCTTTGATGAGTGATATAATTGTAGTAGAATTACATGAAATCCCTAGAATCACGGACTAAATCGTGGAAATAATCGTGTCCATATATAACTCCTAATTTGTAGGACTTTTGATATGGAAAGAGTTGTAGTCGTAGTAAGACTCTGTGAGTCGACGCCCGCCTTATAGGTCGAGGTCGCCTGCATGGATCTAGGTCGACCTGACTGAATGATGTAGCCGGGTAATACCCGTATAAGATATGGATCGTATGTCGAACAAAGCTAGGTCGGGACCCTGGAGGTCGGACACTGGAGCTAGGTCGACTGATCTTGGCTGGTGGGTCTTGGGCCTTTGTAAAATTTGGGCCGACCCACTAAGAATGTGGTGGCAATGATGTACTTAAAATTGGGCTTGCTCGCTGGGCCTAGCCCGACACTTTTATTCGGTTCAGTGGCCCCCAACTTTCTGAGTTGACTTTGTCGATCAGGAAGTTATAAGAATTATGATGAAGCTTGGTGTAGATTGCAAATAGATGCTCGAACAGGTGGCTGGTCGACCATTAATGATGTGGCTCAATCCTGACCTTAGATGAATTTAACGGTCTGATCCGTTAAAGCGTCGTAAACCCGTAATGATTGCCCCTTTAACGCTTGGACAACCGCATTGGGAACCGTTCGGAGCATTAACTGTGAAGGAACTGTTTGAAGCACCAATCTTTTCCAATTCAATTTAGGTAAGATATAAAAAGAAAAATCCTTCTCCTTTTCGAACTTTTACCATTCTCAAGTCTTGGATATCCCAGCAAGAACAGCAACACAGCAACTGGCATTCTCGTCGTAGCCTGACCTTCATTTTTTCGCAAAAACCCATATTCGTCAAATCAACCAATGTGCCCTTCTATTTCCTTGTTATTAGGTTTAATTTTCGCCTTCTTTTTCAATTCCGCCATGGCTAGGACCTTTAGCTGCGAACCAGGGGTTTGGTATGGGTACTGTACCATTAATCGTAAAATATATAAACACGCAGGGGCGTAATGAAGGAGATGACCATGAATTAGTGTGCGTCCATATTGACCAGATGGGGGTTGAGCTTTAGTGAGCTAGGTCTCCCTGTAGGAGAAAACTTGGGTGATCTGGATGTAGACGACCATAGGGTTGTTTCCTTTCACCTTTTCCATGAGTTGCTCGACCATTTGGTCCTGTTCTATGTTAGGGATTCCAATAAACCCTCATTCCTTAGAAATAGAAAAGGATTTCCAGGGGAATCTAGGTCGCCCCTAAGTAGGTCGCTTGATTCTGTTAGTAGGACTGATTCCCTTATTTCTTCATCTGTAGATATGGCTGATCAAGGGCGAGCTAATGCTTCTACTTCATCGAGCCCAAAGATTGTGGACGCTTTCAACTCCTCCGTTGCACAAGGGAGGAATGAAAGGGGTTATGTGTCCCCCAAGCCACTTACTGGGAAGAAAGGCTCTGCATCCCGATTGGCTATTCTATACGGCTTCTATGAGGTCGACAAAGAGGAGTTCCGGCTCCCAAAAAGGAATTTATGAGCAAGTTTGGGTCGACGTACACCACTGATCCAACTAGGGTAGCTTTCTATTATGACCAATTTGAGGTCGGACTTAGACTTCCCTTGGACCCATTTAGCAATGAATTCCTGGAATGTATGAACGCCCTACCTCTTCAATTGGGAGCCAACACTTGCAGAGTTTTGGTGTGCTTTGCGATGATCTGTAGGTTTCTAGGTTTTGAGCCCTGCCTCCACGTTTTTAGGATGTTTTTCAAGATCACGATAGATAAGTCGACCACGGGAATTAGCACCCCCTCTAGGCCTCATGCCCCAAAGCTTTTTGTGAACCTTCCTAGTAAGGCCAGTGGGTGGAACTCCCACGTGATCGTAGTGGAGAGTAGGAGAGGCTGGGAGTTTCCTTTGCCTGATGATACCTCTGATGTAATTAAGGAGCAAGATTACTGGGTGCCCGACTGGAGCGATGCCCTGTATAAAAAGCTGGTAGAGGTAGCTAGTAAGGGTCCAATCAGTTGGGAGATTTTGGGGACCACTAAGAACAATTATATCCAAGCTGGGATGATGCTAGAAAGTGGTGAGGTATCCCCCTAGTTTCAATAATAAGGAGTCTGAGGTACCCCGATTGGTCACCCATGAGGGAGAGAGATTCATATTTGAGGATCAGTGTCACGAATGTAAGAAGACCCCAAATTTCTGCAGACTAAATATGGATCACTGTGGGGGTGAGTGTTTACTTTCCCTTTTAATTAGCTCGTCACTTTTTGCTCGCACTCATTTTACTCATCAATTTTTGTAGCCACTATCTCAATCTAACACTTCTTCGTTTCTTGTGCAGTTCTTACCCCAGAGCAGGAAGCCAATATGGGGCGAGTTGTAAACGTTAATGCGAGATTGAAGAGCAAGAAGGCCCACGGTGCTGCTAACGCCCGGGCTAACAGGCAAAAAGAAATTGAGGAGCGACATAAGTTGTTGAAGTTGGTTGATGAAGATACTAAGCAGATGATCCCAATCGAGGAAGAGGATGATCAAGTGGAGCTAGAAAAAACCCTTGGTGATGCCCCGGAAGGTGATAATGACGGAGCTGAGGAGGAGGCTGAGCAAACACTTGAGCCCGGGCAGGAGGACCCCAAAGATAAAGCTAGCCAAGCTATCGTTGACCTGGACGACGAGGAGGATGAAGATGAACTCCCCCTCAATAGCAAAAGGAAGAGAACAAAACTTAACCCTGGTCCGGAGAAAGATGACCTCCTTCGAGCCTCGGGTGTCTCTGCTAAAAGCCATCTGCCCCAAACTCCCAAAACTTCATATGTCGAGCGCGTACAAACTCGTGTGGATAAGTTAAGTGAGGTCCCTTTACTCACTGGAATTGATTGCTCCAGCAGGGAATACCCCGAGCTGGAGTATGGGCAGGTGATGGTAAGGCGATCTGCGAACATGGACCTGGTGGCCAAATATGTTGATAAAGGCATGAGTGCTGAGGAATTTAGCGCTAGGTCGGGCATGGTTCATTCCGAGGTAAACCTTGAACTTTTTCATGCTTTTTGTTCGTCCTTTTGTTCGCACTTTCTCTTACTAAATGTTCAATCTGACCCCTTGATTTTTTATTTTTCTGTAGGCTCTTGCTATGGTCGAGCTAGCCAAGAGCAGCTGGAAGGCCGACGAGGAGCGAGAGAAATTGGCTATGAACATATATGACCGAAAATCTACCGAATCAGCGGAGCTGAGAGAAAAATATGCCGACCTGGACTCAGCTTATGAGGTTCTCCAGCTGGTCAAAGATAATGCCATGAAGGCCAAAGATGAGACCAAGAAGAAGCTTGTTGCAGCCCAGTTGAGCCAAGAGAGGGTAGAGCAGGAGCTTGAGGTGGCAACTCAGATGATTAAAGAAAGCACTGATATGTTGGTCAAATAAACTGAGGACCAAAAAGCAGCTCGGCTACTATGGGAAGAGGAGGCACGAGCTAGAGTGGAGGTCGCTGTAGCAGTTGCCAAGGAAGCTGCGAGCAAGGCAGCAGTGGAGGCCTATAAGGATAGCGATGAGTGTCATAATTTTATCACTGACCAAGCTGTGAGCTTTTTTGATGTCAGGCGACGACACATGGCTCGCAGAATAATTGTTGATCCCTCTGTCGACCTGCCAGTCGAACAACTGGCTAAGTGGGCCGCAGAAGACCAATATGATGCGTTAGCTCGCAGTGGTCATCCTCTCGTCCCTTATAATGATAACGACCTGGCGGCCCTAGCTCAAGAAGATGAGGATGCGGGAGTTTAGTCTTGGGTTCCTCCTCCAGTTAATCAAGTGAACTTTGATACCTTGGTCCAAGAATTGCAGGAAGCAGATGAGATGGAGGTAGATGGAAGTGAAGTTACTCAGGGTTATGTTTATTCCGAATCAGGAAAGATCGACCAGCAACCCCAGCAATCAAACCAAGTGGAGGATCAGCCCGAGCGTCGAGACAGCTGATTTCTAATTCATATATGTAATTTTCGAATAAGTTCCACCGTATTTTGTTATCTTATTTGTGTAACCTATGCCTTGGCCCATCTTTTTGGAAGGTATTTAACTTGACATATTTTGTTCGATCAAGTTCTAGCCTGTGTTGGGGAACTTGCTTTATTTTTAATCGAGTTGACTATATACTTGAATTTCTTTGCCTTGATCTAGCTACTCATTTGTATGTCGAACAAGATTGAACGATGAATGAACTTGACACAATCTTCTTGGTTGGACTAGTGTAGAAACAAAGTCGACATAATACTTGCTTTGTTTGAGAACGAAATTGTCCTTAAGTTGAATCCTGCTTGGAACGAGGTCGACTTAGGAGTCGGACCCGTTTAGAGGAACGAGACTGACTAAGAGTCAAGTCTGTTAGAATGAGGTCGACTATGAGTCGGACCTTTTAAAGGAACGAGACTGACTAAGAGTCGAGTCTGTTAGAACGAGGTCGACTATGAGTCGGACCTATTAAGGGAACGGGACTGACAAAGAGTCGAGTCTATTAGAATGAGATCGACTATGAGTCGGACCTGTTAAAGGAACGAGACTGACTAAGAGTCGAGTTTGTTAGAACGAGATCGACTATGAGTCGGACCTGTTAAAGGAACGAGACTGACTAAGAGTTGAGTCTGTTAGAAAGAGATCGACCTAGGAGTCGGACCTGTTAGAGGAACGAGACGGACTAAGAGTCGAGTCTGTTAGAGCGAGATCGACCTAGGAGTCGAATCTGTTAGTGACATAGAAATAACACAACTTGGTTGAATAGAACTGCAACTTTATTGAAGTAGTTGAACGATTACATAGAAAACTAAAAACTGCAACTGCAACTGGAACTGAAACTGAAACTTGAAACTAAAACTTAAAAGTAGTATTTGATAAGGTGGCTAGCATGCCACGGATGTTTCAACTCTTCACCATCTGGATGACCAATCATATAAGTTCCCTCTTTGACAACACGAGTAACGACGTAGGGACCTTCCCATTTAGGAGATAACTTGTTCTGCTGAGCTTTCCTCTTGGTTACCTCGATCTTCCTTAACACGTAGTCACCTACTTGGAATGATATTCTCTTAACTTTATTGTCGTGGTAACCATTGGTTTTTTGTTTGTAATTGACCATCCGTAGCTGAGTTGTAGCCCGTTTCTCTTCAAGCTAGTCCAAGTCGATCAATCTGTTGACGTCGTTCTGCTCTTGATCAAAGAAAACTACCCTTGTTGTGGGAACCTGTAGCTCAGCTGGTGTTATGGCCTCTGATCCATATGCAAGAGCGAATGGGGTTTCACCCGTGGTCCCCCGGGTGGTTGTGCGGACTGCCCAGAGAGCAATGGGAAGTTTGTCCAACCAGCTGCCAGCTCGACCAACTAAGCCCGTCTTAAGTGCTAAGAGGACCAATTTTTTCGCCGCTTCTGCCTGTCTGTTACCTTGAAGGTAAGCGACCAACAACTTCCAATATTTGACACCCACTCTGCTCATCTCTATTTCAAAGGTTGTAGAGAATTGTAGCCCGTTATCCGTGACTATAGCTCGCGGAATCTTAAAACAGCACCAAATGTAGTCGTGAATAAAGTCGATGGCGTTTTCCTCTGTAATCCTGGCTAAAGGTTTGGCCTCAACCCACTTGGTGAAGTAATCAATGGCGACGATCACATACTTACAGTTTCCTCGGGCGGGCGGGAAGGGACCAATCAAGTCGACTCCCCACATATCGAAAGGCCAAGCTGCGACCACTGGAGTTTGCTCGATCGTAGGCAGTCTAGGTAGGTCGGCAAATCTTTGGCACTTGTCACACTGCTGAACAAAATCATTAGCGTCTGCTCTCAAGTGCGGCCAATAATACCCCAAAGTGATCAGTTTGTCGGCCAAAGTTATGGCCCCCGGGTGTCCACCACAATGTACCTCGTCTATCAGTTGGGTAAACTCCTGAGGGTGAACACACCTTAACAACGATTTTGTGAAGGACCTCCTGAATAATGCATCCCCGTGAATAACATACCTCGGGGCTTTTTTCTTTAAAGCTCGAGCTTCTTTCTCGTCATCAGGTAGCTCGCATATTTCTATGTAAGCCCGTATTTCGTCGATCCAGCACTTTGTGTAAACCCATTCTCTAGTGGTGTCCTCTAGGCATTGAATCTGAACCCTCTCGTATGCTGGATGCTCAAGGTAGGAGATAGGTTCCTCATGCTGTTCATCTGATGTGGCCAACTTAGAGAGTTGGTCGGCCAATTCGTTATCATCTCGAACTACCTTTTGTATCTCCCAGAACTCCATCCTTCACTAGGTCGCAGTATTTGACTAAGGTAGGGTTTAGAACTTCATACTCCCCTCTGAATGGATTTACAATCAACTGCGAGTCACAATAGGCCATGATCTTAGTCACCCCAAAACACTTGACGTACTCGATAGCTGCGACCAAAGCTTCATATTCGGCCTGGTTGTTAGAAGCCTCAAATTTGAACCTTAATGCTTCCTCATATACTGTTCCTGATTCTGGCTCGACCAAAACAATTTTGGCCCCACTAACATTCTTTGTTGCCGACCCAACAGAATAGACCTTCCAGCAATCGTCGGGCAAACTTACAGTGGACTGATTTGCATGCTCCTTTCCCTTCACGCTTTCCTTCTGAGCTCTCACTTTGCTATCTTCCTTGGTAAACGTAAGATCGACCAAGAAGTCTTCCAAAGGTTGAGCCTTTAATGCCTTTCGAGGCCTATACTCAATGTCGAACTCAGTTAGTTCTATTGACCAGTTGAGTAGTCGGCCTGAACTTTTCGGCTTGTGTAGAATTTTCCTCAAGGGGGCATTGGTTAGAACGATAATAGGATGAGCTAGGAAATAATCTTGCAGCTTCCTGGAAGCAACGACCAAGGCATAGGCCACCTTTTCTGCATTAAAATACCTACCCTCTACGTTGGAAAGGGCCTTGCTTACATAATAGACGGGCCTCTGAAGCCCCCCCTTCTTCTCGAACTAGCACAGTAGCCACAGCTTGGTCGCCAACTGACAGATACACGAACAAAGTTTCTCCTATGACCGGGTTGCTCAATAACGGAGGAGAGGCAAGATACTCCTTAAGTTGCTGGAACAACAAAGAACATTCGACCGTCCATTCAAAAAAATTCATCCCCCTCAAAGATTTAAAGAAGGGGAGAGACCTCTCCGCTGACTTAGCAATAAAGCGACCTAGGGCTGCCACCCTATCGTTTAGTTGCTGCATCTCCTTAATACATGTAGGCTCCTTCATGTCGATTAGAGCCTTGATTATTTCAGGATTGGCTTCAATACCCCGTTGAGAGACCATGAAACCCAGAAATTTCCCAGCCGCTACCCCAAATACACACTTGCTTGGATTAAGCTTCATTTCGTTTGCCCGTAAATTGGCGAACGTTTCCCTTAGGTCGACCACGTGACATCCGGCCTTTGTTTTGATGAACATATCCTCGACGTAGGCCTCCATCTTTCGGCCAATTTGAGAGGCAAATACCTTGTTGACCATCCTCTGGTAGGTAGCTCCAGCATTCTTTAGCCCGAAGGGCATCATATTGTAGCAGTAGATACATCCAGCAGCTTGGAAGGCAGTCTTTACCACATCATTTTTATGCATTTTGATCTGATGGTAGCCCGAATAAGTGTCGAGGAAGCTTAGGGTAGTATGCCCAGCTATAGAATCTACGAGCTTGTCGATCCGTGGCAGTGGGTAGCTATCCTTTGGGCAGGCCAGATTAAGGTTGGTGAAGTCAACACACATACGCCACTTGTCATTTGCTTTCTTAACCATCACCACGTTTGCTAGACAGGTGGTATGAGAGGCTTCCTTGATGATACCTGCACTCAAAAGTTTATTTATCTCCAACTTTATAGCTTCCTATTTGTCGCGAGCAAAACTTCTCAGCCTCTGCTCTTTAGGTTTGACAGTCGGGTTAACCTCCAGTCTGTGAACAGCGACCTCCTCCTTGAATCCCCTCATGTCCTCTACTCGCCAAGCGAATACGTCCGTGCTTTCTTTCAGCAGCTCGACTATTTCTTCTCTTTCTTCAGCTGACAGTTGTCTTCCAATCTGAATTTTTTGATCGGGGTAGGAGGGATTAGTTACCACTTCTTCTAGCTCATCCACTGGTTCTAGCTCCGGCCCATCTCTGAACTGCAGGGTCTCAATGATGATTTCACGATCCCTTTGTCTTTCTTCGGCCCCAAGTATGGAGCTTCTTCAACTATCATGTCATCCAATTCAGCTGCGATCTCCCCAGTGGTGGCCCCCGAGTTTTGGTCGATCTGAAGGCATAGCTCGCCTATGATGACTTGGTCGACCATAACTGCATCTATTTCAACCATAGTGTTTTGGGAGGGACGTGTCGGCTCAGTCATGACAAGGTCCTGTGAGTGATAAGTCGCCTCTTCTACACAGGTGATTGTAGATAGTCGTGAAGTTGTGATGACCGACCTTGAAAGTTTCCAGCTAGCCTCAGGAGTTTCAATTTCTAGCTCTCTCTTCTTCCTCGTTCGAAGGACGTGATCAAGGTAAGCCCTGGCTATACTCAGAACACATCCTACTCTAGCTAATATAGGAAACTTTACTCACTGATGGGGGATAGAGGCCACCATTCCTAGTGCGACCTGGCCAGGAATACCCTAGATAGCAGCATAATCACTTATCACATCTATAACAATAAATGTTACCTTTGCCACGACCCTGAAAGGGTGCTGTCCGAGGTCAACATCCAGCTCGATCTGCCCCTTAGCTTCTACCCTATGATTGGTGAAGCCCTCAAGTCGACCATCGTAAGGCGACAAATGTTCCTTCGTCAGTCCCATTTCTTTAAAAGTTTTGTAGTAGAGGATGTCCTTGCAAGCCCCTGTATCTACCAATAGTCTGCTCGCCGTACACTCATCAATCAACCTCGGGATAACTAGAACTTGCTCCCAGGCATCCATGTTGGTAGCTAGCTCGTCAGGAGAGAAACTGATTACTTCATCTTTGAGGTAGCTCCTAGGCGGCACATATGGGCCTTTGGAGAGCTGAAAGATTTTATGCTTCAGAGAGGTGTTGCTCGCTTGCTCAGTGATTACTCCTAAATCCAACTGAGGCTGTCTTGGCTCGAATACACCTCCTGTAGCTCGCTCACCTCCGCTAGGTTGTGCTCTTTTTACGAACCTATCCAGCTTTCCACTATCGACCCACTTCTGAATGATTCGTTTCAGACTCATGCACCCCTCTGTAGTATGACCCGTATCCTTGTGGTAATCACAATATTTACTGTTATCCCTTCTGAACTTATTTCCTGGGTTCATTGGGGCAGGTGGGCCTAGCTCGACTGAATTCATTATTTCAGTACGACTCACAGTCAGCGGGGTAAAATTCTCAGGCACTCTCTCAGTCGCCCTTGTTCTATTTTTCCCTTTATTGTTGTTACTACCATTCTTGGATTGGTCACCTTTGTTGGACTCTCCAGCATCGGACTGCTTCGAACCTTTTTCTTTCTTCTTTTCTTTTCTTTCCTCAGCTATGGCCACATCGTAGGCCCTTTCAAACAGCTCCTGCCTGGTATTCACTCTCCTAACCTGTAGCTCATAGTCTAGGACTAGGTCAGGAGAGGACACCCCATTCCTAAAGCAGTTGATCACCTCCCTGTCTGTCAGGTCCTATTCTATTTGGTCGACCATTTCCTTGAATTTAGTAAAGTAACTCATGGAGCTCTCCGTTTTTCCCTGAGTCAGGTTGTTCAAGTCAGTGACCGTCATTTTTCTGGCCCCAACTGTCGAGAAACGATCCAGAAATTTCTTCCTCGTGTACTCCCACGAGGTAATGCTGCCCGGCGTCAATCCACGAAACCAAGTCAGTGCTGCACCTGTGAAGATGCTGGTTAGTGCCTTGCACAGCACATCATCCTCTGAAGAGACCAAACACATGGTGGCCTCAAAGTGTTGCACATGGTTCAGGGCGTTGGTCGCGCCTGAATACTTATCGAGCAAAGGCAATTTGAAACCCACAGAAGGTCGTAGCTCGAGCAACTCTCTGGATAAGGGACGAAGAGTATTGTAGTTTCATTCGCCCTTTCTGTCGTCCTCCTTCCTGTCGGCCTCCATTTTCTCCAAATTTCTTTTCAAATTCAGCAATTCCCTAGCATCTGGGTTGTCGTCCCTTGGATAGGAGACATTATTATACCTCTGTCTCTCCTCCTGGTGAGGTTCTCCTCTAGAGTAGGCCCTATTCCTTTCACTTCTAGGCAGAGTAACTTCTCTACCCCTTCTGTCTATGTGGGAGTGCGACCTTACTGACATGACATGCGACCTGCGCCTATCTCTAGCTCGATGGGATTGCGACCTCTCCGTTCTGGTAGGCGACCTACGTATATTCCTTTCTGCCTCCCTTTGTCGCCTCAAGTCTGATTCTACCTCCTGCTCCCTATTCTGGTTGAGATGACTTCTGAGATCGTCACTCGGAACAGGTATGTTTCTAGCGCCTGCCTCGATATTTCTTATCGTCCTACTGAGCGTTGGATCACTATAGGATGATGCGGTCTATCCGTCTACAACCATATTACTCTCTGTTTAGATTTCGAGGTCAAAAAGCAACGATTTCCGGCAATTGAACCAAACTGATGCTGCAGGAAACGTGTAACGACCCCAACCCTAGGCACTAATTTTAAATATTATATTATATGCTTTTAATATTTATGTTAACTTTATGTGTTCAATTATGTCTTTAAATTCTTAATTTAAGATAAATTGGGTGAGAAGTAAATTTAGAATCTTTTAAGAAATTATGGGATCTTAAATAAAGAGACATGGGGAATAATAAAAATAGATATAGATAAATAGTAAGAGGAGGATAAAATGGGTAGAATAAATAATTAGGGGGAAAGATTTTTATTAAGTGGAAAGCCTTAGATATTTTTCCCATGGGGGGCCAATAAACTCTTACTCCCTCTAAGCACTCCAAGTGTCACCTCCCCTTACCCTCCTTACTTTTCCCCTCCTTCCTCCTTACTCCTCCATTCTCTCATACTTCCCCTAGCAAAAGAAACCCCATGGAAAGCCTCCTTCCCCAAGTCTTGTAGCTAAACCCATTTCTCCACCATTTCCAAGTTCAAGAGCATCTTTGAGGTTGGATCATCTAGAGGAACAAATCAAGTTAAGAAGATTCAACTTTCCATTCTAAAACCCTAAGGTGAGTTATTATGACCCTTCTCTTCTTTAAATGTTCATGAGCTATGAAATATTGTTATTGTTGTTAAAATGGTTATTTGATACTTTGGGGGAACCTTCTTGAATTTGAGGATTTGGTTAGTGTTATAGAAATTGTTATGGTTCATGGAAGTTGATTGAGAGTGAAAGAAATGGGTGGAATTAGATTAGAAGGTTAGAATTTAATGGTGGTAGTTATATGGGTGGAAAATCATGTGGTGAATAATCTAGGATTATATCATTTTGGGTTTAAATGAGTTAGGATGAAGTTGTGAAGTTAGGAAAGCCCTTTTGGGTGTTCATAAAATTAAGAGAGATTGATGAAAGGGAAAAGAAATTAGGTGACAAGGGGTTAGAATTCTGGGCTAGGGCTGATTCGTCGCTTGGGCGGTCGCCCATGAGGGGCTTGAGCGGCCGCCCATGTGGCCAGTGGTTGGTGTGCCTTTCCTCCCTTCTTGGGCGGTCGCCCAAGTCTTCTTGAGCGGTCGCCCACCCCTCCAACAAACCTTACCTCCTTTAAATTTATCTTGGGCGGTCGCCCAGTGACGTGGGCGATCGCCCATGGCACCTGAACCTTCCCAGTTTCCGTTCTTGCTGATTTTACCAATAACCTTGTGACTTGAATCCCAACCATTATAAATTAGTAGAACCTAGTCCAACCCGGATATGAATTAATCCTTTTTAACCTAAGTTAAGTAGTATACCTTGACTAGGCCATGATATCTTATTTGATCAAAATGGAACTGTTGGAAGTAGGTCTTGCACTGTTATGAATATTATTCAAGGATGAGTAATGACTTCGTAATAATGGTTTATGGTTTAGGGTGGCCCTACGTGCTCCTATACCTTGGTGATTAGTTGAACAGTGTAGAGACTATAATCACACTATTGTGTTGGTTAGAAATATATATGTGTTACATCGTTGTATTGTATGGCCAGTGTGGATTATTTGGCATATTGATATATCGTATCCCAATTGTGGATTAATTGGCATGTTGATTATATTGTATCCCGGTGTGGATTATGTGGTTATATTGTTACCTTAATTGAATTCATATTCATTGATGGTATTATGCATAGTATATTAAATGGTTGTGCACTATGGTATGGATTAGCATGAGTATACATTACCATGTTGTTATATTATTATCCCTTTTTGTGGATTTATTTCAAGTATCTATTATGTGCTTGAACGTGTTGATATTCGGGGGTATAATGGAATTCAATCAATTATTGATTTGTTCTATAAGTGATTGAAGGTTCATTATACTGTGACCGTTCCCCTCTGTGGCGCGAGTGGGGGCATGCAAGCTCTTTGTATTGAGCAAGAAAAAGCCCTTACGGTTATGCTTTGCGATTTGGTGTACGGTGGAATGCTCTGTATGAAGCCAAGCTTTACGGTAGCGGCGATAGTATATGATACTCTAAATTAGGGGTCATATATGTATCCTGTTTTCTTATATGGATCTACGGGTAGGAGACCTATAAGCGGTGAATGTGCGTGGGGGCAATTCACCAAAGAGTGGAGTTTTACTCCCACGTTGTACGACTTATTGTTCGGACGGGAAAGGTAAAATGAGGTAACGTAAGGTGTTTACCGCTTTCATTATGTGTTACGTGCTACCATGCTATGTGTTGCATCTTGTTTGGCATCTTCTTTGCATTCATAATAGCTTGCTGAGATTTATTCTCACCCCTCTCCCTTTAATGCTTTAGATCCGGAGACAGGTGACCCGAACCAGTGAGGCCGGGGATATCATTGTGGACTTTTGCTTTTGGGGCTTGTCAGGTTAAGTATAGGAGTTGGTTATTAGGAGTATTTATTAAGTATTCCTCTTTTACAATTTGTATAGAAAACTCTTTTGTTAAACAGTGTTAATTAGGGTTTTCAATGTAATCGATCAGATTACGGTTTATTAAAGTTGTGGTTGGATTTACTCCAAGTGAAGATATTATCAATTGATTTTAATTTGGAAGTTTGAAAAGTGGTTTTCTTTTAAAGGCAAATAAATATTTTAAAAACTTAGATGGGTTTTATTAGATTGAGCCTCTCCAGCTCGGGACACGCGTTAGGTTCCGGGTTGGGGTGCTCACAGTTGGTATCAAAGCTTAGTTTAGAGGTCAAGGGTAGATGTCTAAACTAAGGGGAAATGTGTGGTAATTAACGTCGAGTGTTTAATGCAGGAGTTGGTTCTAATGGCCGGAAGTAATGATGATCAGCGAAAGGTTCTAGGAAATGAAGGAGATATGGGTATAGGTGGAATTCAGAATGAAGAAATGATGAAATTATTCAGAATGTTTGTACATAATATGGAGACCGGAGGATCAGTTTTGAATCAACCTGAGGGATACCAAAGTGATGGATTAGAGAGATTTGTGAAGATGAACCCACTGAGCTTTAACGGAGATCCGAATCCGTTAAAGGCAGAAAAATGGTTAGCAGAAATGAATAGGATTTTTGAGGTTATAGAAAGTCCCAACGAAGAGAAAGTTAGGTATGCCGTTTTCAAGCTTGAAGGTCCAGCTGATCAGTGGTGGCAGATTTTGAAAGGAAATTGGGAGCGGGATCGTACGCCCCAGACTTGGGATAATTTCACCAAACAGTTCGAGGATTATTTTATTTCGATGGTTACAAGGGACAAGAAGGAGATCGAATTCTTAGGACTAGAACAAGGGGACATGACGGTGAATCAGTATTCAGTCAGGTTTGAGGAATTAGCTAAGTGTTGCCCTCATTTGGTACCGCATGAAGCGAGAAGAGTTCATAGGTTTATAAAAGGTTTGAGGATTGAGTTTAGGAAGAAATTAGTGATTGATAGCTTCACCAATTATCAGACAGTCATAGAGAGAGCTTATAAGATCGAGAATAGCATTGAGGAAAATAGTGGAAAATCGGAAGGTGGGATTGGAAATAAGCCAAAGTATCTAGGACAAGGATCCAAAATCATTAGAGGACAGCCAAGGGCTTTAACTTCAGGAAGAGTGAGAGGAAAACTTGTGGTAGCTTCTTCGTCTAGGCCAATATTCAAACAGTATGGGATGATTTGTAAATTTTGCAAGAAGGTTGGACATACCGAAGATCGGTGTTGGAGTAAGCAAGGCAAGTGTATTAATTGTGGAGAGATAGGACACTTTAGGAAAAATTGCCCAAGGTTACAGCGGGGATGAGCTTCCAGCAGCAGTCAGCAAGGTGGATGACAAAGAGGTAGTACCAAAAGAGATAACGAAGAGGAACCAAAAGAGAAGGTCTGTGATCGAGTGTGTGTTTCGGGTCCAGGAGAGATAAATTCCTCGGGAGTCACTAGAGGTAAATTCCCTGTCTCAGAAGTAGGGGTCATATTTTATAGATCCTGTTGCATATCATTCATGGTTGGCATCACATTTTGCTTATATGTGACATACATTTCTTGAGAAATTGTTTTATTGTTAGAGGATTCTTCTCTTATGAGAGAATACCTCGAATCTCCTTTGATGTACCACGATGGTGATGTGGTTATGGCTGAGCATGTATTGCCAGTTGATTTGGTATGATTACCGATGCGTAATTATGAAATATACTTGACCTGGATGGTTAAGAAATGGTGGTGTATTGTAGACTATCATAAAAAGTGAATCTTCTTTTCTATGCCTAATTTGCTTATATTGGTATTTGATATAGGTAAACTTTAACGTGAAATTCTTGATATATATGGGCGTTTAAGGTGAAAATTTTGATTTAAGGTATGAAGGGTAATTGGTATGTGTTAGACTTGCATGAGAAGTCTTTTCAAAGTTTTTATGTGTTAGTGGTGAGTAAATGGTAAGTGTGCTCCCGTCGGTATATTTCATGTATTGGTTCTAAGTATGATAAGCAGAATTCTAATCCTTATTTTGATGGCTTTAGGGTAATTAGAATTGATGATCTCTTTGTTAATTAAAGTTCCGGGAAGATCATGCAAAATAATTTGAGAGTTGGGTTACTGATTCCTTGTGCGGAGTCCCTGCATGCAAAGTTTGGCTAGTATGAGTTGGCTCGAGAGGATTTCAAATTTTGGGTTCTATAGTCTTAAACTCGGATGTTACCATGGATCTTGTGAGGATTGAGTCCGTGATCTTTGAGTTGGCAAGTGCTACCGAAGAAATTTAAGGAATTCCTAAGAATTGTAAAGTTGTTGCTTTGGTTGACTCTAAAGGACGTATAAATGGTGTAGGATGTAATAAGGATGAATCATATTGTTAGTGATGGAGAATAGGTTGGCTTTGGACCCGATCCTTACCTTACCTAGTGGATGTGAGGATCTTGTGAAATTTTAAGTGTGTATTAAAGGAAGATCAGGGTGTAGTGTTATGCAAAATGGGAAAGTGATAGCGTATGTTTCGAGGAAGTTAACTTAGATAGAGCGGAATTTTCCTATCCTTTTTTGAGAGTGGCTACAATTGTTGGTGTGATTTAAGTGGAATCTTATCTTTTGAAGTTCCCTTTTTGGGGTTAGTTACCGATCCTAAGAGTTGGAGGATTTAGTTAGTCGAAGGGAAGAGATTTGAAGACTATCCAAATCCTGAAAGAATAGGTTGTGTTTGTGTGACGGATTTCCCTTCAACTTGAGAAGTTTAATTAACCTTAGCGAGTTTGCGTATAATAGCAGTTATCATTCTATCATTGAGATAAAACCGTATGAGGCGTGGTTCAGGAAGAAATTATCGATCTCCAATTTGTTGGGGTGAGGTTGGTGAAGCAGGGCCTAAGGTAATTTAGCGCCAAAGTTTGTTAATCCATTTGAAGTTTTAGAAAAGGTTGGTGATTTGATTTATATACCGACTTGGAGCAGCTTATAGAGTATTTGAAGTTTTAAACGTAATATCGTAATGTATTTGGTAACATAAGTTGTAATGCTTTTTATTTATTTATATTCTCTTGGAGGTCGTGAAAATTCGGGTTAGTAATATTTGTATGGTATTCCTGGAACATTAAGTTATAATATCGTATTATTAATGGAATTAGAAATCTTGGAAAAGAATCATAACATTGAAGAGACTAATTGGGAATTGGAGTCTGAGGCATACATAAGTAACCGAGGCGGGTTGAACATTTAGGTAAGTGACAGTCAAATTCGGGACGAATTTTCTTTAAGGGGGAGTGAGTGTAACGACCCCAACCCTAGGCACTAATTTTAAATATTATATTATATGCTTTTAATATTTATGTTAACTTTATGTGTTCAATTATGTCTTTAAATTCTTAATTTAAGATAAATTGGGTGAGAAGTAAATTTAGAATCTTTTAAAAAATTATGGAATCTTAAATAAAGAGACATGGGGAATAATAAAAATAGATATAGATAAATAGTAAGAGGAGGATAAAATGGGTAGAATAAATAATTAGGGGGAAAGATTTTTATTAAGTGGAAAGCCTTAGATATCTTTCCCATGGGGGGGCCAATAAACTCTTACTCCCTCTAAGCACTCCAAGTGTCACCTCCCCTTACCCTCCTTACTTTTCCCCTCCTTCCTCCTTACTCCTCCATTCTCTCATACTTCCCCTAGCAAAAGAAACCCCATGGAAAGCCTCCTTCCCCAAGTCTTGTAGCTAAACCCATTTCTCCACCATTTCCAAGTTCAAGAGCATCTTTGAGGTTGGATCATCTAGAGGAACAAATCAAGTTAAGAAGATTCAACTTTCCATTCTAAAACCCTAAAGTGAGTTATTATGACCCTTCTCTTCTTTAAATGTTCATGAGCTATGAAATATTGTTATTGTTGTTAAAATGGTTATTTGATACTTTGGGGGAACCTTCTTGGATGTGAGGATTTGGTTAGTGTTATAGAAATTGTTGTGGTTCATGGAAGTTGATTGAGAGTGAAAGAAATGGGTGGAATTAGATTAGAAGGTTAGAATTTAATTGTGGTAGTTATATGGGTGGAAAATCATGTGGTGAATAATCTAGGATTATATCATTTTGGGTTTAAATGAGTTAGGATGAAGTTGTGAAGTTAGGAAAGCCCTTTTGGGTGTTCATAAAATTAAGAGTGATTGATGAAAGGGAAAAGAAATTAGGTGACAAGGGGTTAGAATTCTGGGCTAGGGCTGATTCGTCGCTTGGGCGGTCGCCCATGAGGGGCTTGAGCGGCCGCCCATGTGGCCAGTGGTTGGTGTGCCTTTCCTCCCTTCTTGGGCGGTCGCCCAAGTCTTCTTGAGCGGTCGCCCACCCCTCCAGCAAACCTTACCTCCTTTAAATTTATCTTGGGCGGTCGCCCAAGTGGCCATGGGCGGTCGCCCATGGCACCTGAACCTTCCCAGTTTCCGTTCTTGCTGATTTTACCAATAACCTTGTGACTTGAATCCCAACCATTATAAATTAGTAGAACCTAGTCCAACCCGGATATGAATTAATCCTTTTTAACCTAAGTTAAGTAGTATACCTTGACTAGGCCATGATGTCTTATTTGATCAAAATGGAACTGTTGGAAGTAGGTCTTGCACTGTTATGAATATTATTCAAGGATGAGTAATGACTTCGTAATAATGGTTTATGGTTTAGGGTGGCCCTACGTGCTCCTATACCTTGGTGATTAGTTGAACAGTGTAGAGACTATAATCACACTATTGTGTTGGTTAGAAATATATATGTGTTACATCGTTGTACTGTATGGCCAGTGTGGATTATTTGGCATATTGATATATCGTATCCCAATTGTGGATTAATTGGCATGTTGATTATATTGTATCCCGGTGTGGATTATGTGGTTATATTGTTACCTTAATTGAATTCATATTCATTGATGGTATTATGCATAGTATATTAAATGGTTGTGCACTATGGTATGGATTAGCATGAGTATACATTACCATGTTGTTATATTATTATCCCTTTTTGTGGATTTATTTCAAGTATCTATTATGTGCTTGAACGTGTTGATATTCGGGGGTATAATGGAATTCAATCAATTATTGATTTGTTCTATAAGTGATTGAAGGTTCATTATACCTGTGACCGTTCCCCTCTGTGGCCACAGAGTGGGCTGTGCAAGCTACTGTATTGAGCAAGAAAAAGCCCTTACGGTTATGCTGCGATTTGGTGTACCGGTGGAATGCTCTGTATGAAGCCAAGCTTTACAGTAGCGCTGATAGTATATGATACTCTAAATTAGGGGTCATATATGTATCCTGTTTTCTTATATGGATCTCTGGGGTAGGAGACCTATAAGCGGTGAATGTGCATGGGGGCAATTCACCAAAGAGTGGAGTTTTACTCCCACGTTGTACGACTTATTGTTCAGACGGGAAAGGTAAAATGAGGTAACGTAAGGTGTTTACCGCTTTCATTATGTGTTACGTGCTACCATGCTATGTGTTGCATCTTGTTTGGCATCTTGCTGCATTCATAATAGCTTGCTGAGATTTATTCTCACCCCTCTCCCTTTAATGTTTTAGATCCCGAGACAGGTGACCCGAACCAGTGAGGCCGGGGATATCATTGTGGACTTTTGCTTTTGGGGCTTGTCAGGTTAAGTATAGGAGTTGGTTATTAGGAGTATTTATTAAGTATTCCTCTTTTACAATTTGTATAGAAAACTCTTTTGTTAAACAGTGTTAATTAGGGTTTTCAATGTAATCGATCAGATTACGGTTTATTAAAGTTGTGGTTGGATTTACTCCAAGTGAAGATATTATCAATTGATTTTAATTTGGAAGTTTGAAAAGTGGTTTTCTTTTAAAGGCAAATAAATTTTTTAAAAACTTAGATGGGTTTTATTAGATTGAGCCTCTCCAGCTCGGGACACGCGTTAGGTTCCGGGTTGGGGTGCTCACAAAACGTGTTGATCAGCCTGCGACCAGGAACTAGGTTGATCCTCTGGCTTTAATTGACCTAAAACAAGGAACCCACGACTAGCCGGAATGGTCTCCGGCGAAGACCCTCGGGCGTGAGAGTAAGTATTGTGTTTAGAGCTGATAAATTATAATGAACAGAAGTATTCAGAATAACAAATAGCAATTACCTCAAAATCGTTGATGTTGTGAAGTATTTATAGGCTTTGATGAGTGATATAATTGTAGTAGGATTGCATGAAATCCCTAGAATCACGGACTAAATCATGGAAATAATCGTGTCCATATATAACTCCTGATTTGTAGGACTTATGATATGGAAAGAGTTGTAGTCGTAGTAAGACTCTGTAGGTCGACGCCCGCCTTATAGGTCGAGGTCGCCTGCATGGATCTAGGTCGACCTGACTGAATGATGTAGCCGGGTAATACCCGTATAAGATATGGATCGTATGTCGGACAAAGCTAGGTCGGGACCCTGGAGGTCGGACTCTGGAGCTAGGTCGACTGATCTTGGCTGGTGGGTCTTGGGCCTTTGTAAAAACTGGGCCGGCCCACTAAGAATGTGGTGGCAATGATGTACTTAAAATTGGGCTTGCTCGCTGGGCCTAGCCCGACACTTTTATTCCGTTCAGTTATATTCTTGTAAAACTGTAGCAATTTTGTTTGAAATATTTTGAGCGTTATGAACAGTATCAAAAGCTCTATATGTAAGTAATCATTTTTGTATTTTCCAAGTATTATCAATCCAATGACATATAATTCCTATATAATTATGAGTTTGCCAATGATCACTCCATATATCGGCACATATTGATAGTTTTTGTGGTAAATCTTTAAACTTATTAATTAAAGTTAATTTTTCTTGGAGATATTTAGTATCACAAGTATTTGTATTTTTATGAATTTCTTTAGCGGCGGAATTTAAAGCAATTTGTGCAAAATTAGCCCATAATTGATCACTAGCAAAATTAAAGGGTAATCCTTTAGCAGAAGTAAATTTAGTCATTTCTCTTCTATAAGTTGCATTATCAAATTTAAATAGTTGAGAAGACGTACCTTGTTAGGATGCCGTAAATCCTTGTAGTTGTGTTTGATCTTCATTGTGTCCAACTTGGTCGGGGTGCTTAGCCGCTAAGTGTCTTTTAAACGACCCATAACCACCTCCATGGGTAAAGGCAAATGTTGAAGTGCAATAGTTGCAATACACAGTGTAATTTTTAGTACCTTCAATTGGCACTTTTGTAAAGTGTACGGTCATGATATCGGATCTCTCCGTTGTTCGACCTCTTCGACCTCGACCTCGGATTTGACCACCACCTCGGGCTTGGGCTTTATTTTGAGTTTGAGTTTGACTCTCTTTGGTATGACCACCCATTGGATTTGTTGCATCAAATTCGTCATTGCTCAATTCTAGCGTTTCATGCGCTTGTATATTTTGCCAAATACTATCATCGGCGGGGAAAATTGGATGTGGAGTTGGAGTTGGATTGCTTGTCGTTGCCTTTTTCTTGCCCTTATCAGCTCGAGATGAAAACATTTTTTGTGTGAAAATAGAGATTGAGAGAATAAGCTGATAATTAAACACTTGAAGAACTTGAGAGAATAAGTTGATAATGGAAACTTGACACTTTGAGATAATAAAGATTGAGAGAATAAGTTGATAATTGTGTGAAAAAAATGAAGGGAGAGTGAGGGTATTTATAGGTTGGAAAATAGAGAGATAAAGAAAAAAACTTTTTTTTATTACATTTTGGTCCAAAACGGCTATAATGCCGTTAGGCTAACGGATGAAAAACAGTCACCGTCGGATCTTCGAAATGGACGGCCCAGATCAACTGTCCGTTAAAACTAGCCGTTAGCCTTGTTACCGTTGCCGGTTCTGGTTCATGCCGGTTCGACGGTTTTAAAAAATAAGAACCTTAACCGGACCGGATAACCGCTGGTTCCGATTCAACGGTTCCGGTTTTTTGCCGGTTTTTGGCCGATTCGGTTTCGGTCACTACTACATTTCTGACCTAATGTAACGCATCTAATGCATCTAATGTAACGCCACGAGCTAATGTAACGCATCTAATGCAACGCCAGAGCTAATGTAACGCATCTAATGCAACGCCAGAGCTAATGTAACGGCTAATGCAACGCCAGAGCTAATGTAACGCATCTAATGCAACGCCAGAGCTAATGTAACGCATCTAATGCAACGCCAGAGCTAATGTAACGAGTCTAATGCAACGACAGAGCTAATGTAACGGCACATTTTAATTAATGCAACGGCTTTGATCTCAGCGTTACATTAGATTTTTCTAATGTAACGGCTAAATTACTAATGCAACGCCAAAACCCTAAACCCTAAACCCTAAATCCTAAACCCTAAACCTATATCATATATCCTATACCCTATACCCTATACCTTATACCCTATACCCTATACACTATACCCTATACCATATAACGTATACCATATATACTATATCCTATACTCTATACCCTATACCCTATACCCTATACACTATACCTTATACCCTATACCCTATATCCTATACCATATACCCTATGCCCTATACACTATACCCTATAACCTATAGGTTATAGGGTATAGAGTGTAGGGTATAGGGTATAAGGTATAGGTTATACCCTATAGGGTAAAGGGTATAGAATGTAGGGTATAAGTTATAGGGTATACCCTATAGGGTATAGGGTATACCCTATATGCTTTTAATGATTATGATAGCTTTATGTGTTCAATTTTGTCTTTAGATTCTTAATTTAAGATAAATTGGATGAGAAGTAAATTTAGAATCTTTTGAGAAATTATTGAGTATTAAATAAAGAAACTTGGGGAAATAATAAAAATGGAAATATGATAAATAGTACAAGGAGGTTAATTGGGTAGGATGAATTAATTGGATAAGGATTTATTTTAATTTAAAAGGGATGAAAGCCTTGATTCTAGGTTGATGGGGGGCCAAAATGTCTTGCTCCTTCCTAGGCTTGCCATGTGTCCTTCCCCCCTCACCTCCTCTTACTCCCTTCTTCCTTCTCCTTCATTCATTCTACTTCTTCCTAGAGAAAGCCTAGAACTCCATGGAAGCTCCCAACACCAAGCTTTGAAGCCAAGCCATTTCTCCACCAACTTCAAGTCTAAGAACATCATTGAAGTTGGGTCATCTAGGAGAATCCATCAAGATAGAAAGATCAACCTTCCATTATAAAACCCTAAGGTGAGTTGTTATGATTCCCTTCTCCTACTTGTTCATAAGTTCTTTAAATGTTTTTCTTGTCCTTGTGATGTTGATTTCATGCCTTGGAAACCTTAATGGAAGTTGGATGATTGGAAAATGAAACTAGTTGAAGTTAGGGTTCAAGGAAGACAATCTAAAGGGTTGAAATGGGTGGAATTTGTAGTAATAATCAATCTAGGGTTACTTGGGTTTGGGTTTACTTGTTTTGAGTGAGACTTGGTAAAGCTAAGGTTCCCTTTGGTGTTCTTGTGATAAGCATGGTATAAGGAAAGGAAAACTAGGTTCAAAATGGGTAAAAATCTGAGAATGGGCTGGAGGAAGGCTTGGGCGGTCGCCCATGGGGGCTTGGGCGGCCGCCCATCACGGCAGAAACTCACATTGGCTTTAAAAATCCACTTGGGCGGTCGCCCAAGTGGTGAGGGCGGTCGCCCATAGTGGCAGAAACCTTATCCTCCTTTGAAAACCCACTTGGCGGTCGCCCAGTGGTAGAAGCGGTCGCCCGTGACCACTGAACCAACTTTTTTAAATTAAACTAGAATTGTTTAGCGAGTTGTTTGACCTCTTATTAATCATGACTCCCACTTGGTAATTGAACTTGAACCTTCATTGAGGTCTTGTATCTTTGAATATGGAATTTGTAGGGTAGGTTAATGATCCCTCATTTCCTTACTTGATGTTATATATATTGTTGTTGATGTTGCTTAGTGTATTCATAAATTGTTGCACTTTGATATTTATTGGGCATGAGTATATATTACCATGTGGCTATTGTTTATCCCTTTTGTGGATTTATTTCAAGTAACTACTATGTGCTTGATAATTTGTTAATCGGTGATATTGGGGTATAACGTAATACGATCAATTATGGAAGTGTGACCTAATGTGATCGGATTATGTTATACTGTGGCCGTCCCCTCACTGTGGCCACAGGTTGGGGTTATAGCATCTGTATTGAGCCAAAAGCCTTACAGAGTTGCTACTATCTTATTTGGTTCCCTGAAAAATGGGTCTTATAAGATGTGAGTATTGCTTAAGCAGCTCACTTTAGATTGGAGTATTATTATACCCAATGTTGTACGACTATTGTTCAGACGGGAAAAGGTAAACCAAAGGTAACGTAAGATGTTTACAGTTTTTCCAACGTGTTATGTGTTGCATCTATTTGGCATATTGTTGCATACATAATAGCTTGCTGAGATTTATTCTCACCCCTCTCCCTTTAATGTTTTAGATCCCGAGACAGGCGGACTGGCCAAGTAAGGACGGAGAGGAGTTTGGAGTAATCTTTTGGGTATTGTCGGGGTATGTATAGGGTGACGTATAAAATGTATTTTGGTAATTCCTTTATTGGAGTTTGTAATTATAAACTTTCATTTCTACGTCATAACCATAATCTTTTGTAACTAAACAGTGTTCGCTTTCAAAGTTGGTCAACTCCTCCTCCAATGTGGAGTGGAGTAGAGTTCTTTTGAAACGGTTATGTTATTGATGTTTATATTTGAAAGTCAAAGTGAAGTGTTAAAAGTTTAGTGTTTTTGGGTTAGTTTGAGGACGCTCCAACTCAGGACACGTGTAGGTTCCGGGTCGGGGTCCTCACAGTTGGTATCAGAGCTCGGTTAGAATTCTCGAGTAGAGTCTAGCTGAGTGAGAGTGTGTGATAACTGACGTCGAGTGTTTAATGCAGGCGTTTGTTAAAATGGCGGGAAATGATGGTGATCAGAATCGGGCTTTGGGTGATGGTGGTAACCCGAATGTTGAAATGATGGATATGTTCCGAGTGTTCCTTCAGACTATGGCAAATCAGAATCAAGGTAGGCAACAGCAAGAAGGCAGACAAGGGCAACATGGTCTAGAGAAGTTCGTGAAGATGTCTCCTCCTAGCTTCAACGGAGATCCGGATCCGGTGAAGGCTGAGAGGTGGCTTGAGGCTATGAATAAGATTTTCGCAGCTATGGAGAGTTCGGATGTGGAGAAGGTGAGATGCGCCGTTTTCAAGTTGGAAGGACCCGTGGAGCACTGGTGGCAGGTAGTGAAGGATGGTTGGGACCGGGATTTGACACCGCAGACTTGGGAGAACTTTACACGCAAGTTCCGGGATCACTTCGTTCCGATGGTTACTAGAGACAAGAAGGAAGGTGAGTTTTTGAAGCTGGAGCAAGGTACCATGACTATAGCACGGTATTATTCGGCAAAGTTCACGAGTTAGCCCGATATTGTCCTCATTTGGTGCCGAGATGAGGAGGCGAGTCTACCGGTTTTGTGAAGGGTTTAAGGGTTGAGTTCGGAAGCGATTATTGACGCAACTTCGCCAACTTCCAAGCGGCGGTGAATATGGCGTATCGGATTGAGAATGACATAGAGGAGCATCGTGGTAAGAATGAAGGCGGAAACGAGGAATAGATTCCAAGGTCAAGGTTCGGGACGAGAATAGAGTGCGGCCAGAGGACATTCACTCAGGAGCAAATCGAGGAGGAAATGTGGCGACTCCGGCAAATCGTGCGACTCCGGGTCGGTTTGGGGACGAGTGTGTGGTTATTGTAAGAAGCTAGGGCATTCGGAGGACAAGTGTTGGAGCAAGCAAGGAAAATGTTTAGAGTGTGGGGCGACGAGGCCATTTCCGGAAGAATTGTCCCAGGTGGCGAGAATAAGCAAGCTACGGAGTGCCGGATTTGGGGGACAAGGCGGTGGTGTGAAGAGAGGTCTAGATGGGAAACCCAAAGATAGGGTGCAAGGTCGAGTGTTTGCCTTGGGTCAAGGAGAGGTCGATCCCAATCTTTGTCATTAGAGGTATAGTTCTGTCTCGGGAGTTAAGGCCCGCATTCTTATAGACTCCGGGTCTTCCCATTCATTTGTGGCATCGCATTTTGCATTCTCATTGCATACTTTGCATGAATCTATGCCTTATGTGTTGGAGGTCTCTACTCCTATGGGAGAGTGCCTCGCATCTTCTTTGATATATCCTGGTTGTGATGTGACTATATGTGGGCATGTATTGCCGGTGGATTTGGTCGAGTTACCAATTCGTGATTTTGATGTGATCCTTGGGATGGATTGGTTGAGTCAGTGTCATGCTTTGGTAGATGTCGTAGAAAACGAGTCTCATTTGCTATGCACGATGTGCCCACTTTTATATTTGATGCGGATAGATCTATGTTCGGTTTACATGTTATTTCTGCTTTAAAGGCTAGGAAGATGCTATCTAAGGGGTGTGCGGGTTACTTGGCTTATGTGGTAGATTCCAATAAGAAGTCTCCCGAGTTAGCTCATGTTCCGGTTGTTAATGAATTTAGTGCTGTGTTTTCTAGTGAGTACTCTATGCCTCCGGATCGTGAGGTAGAGTTTTGCATTGACTTAGTGCCCGGTACCGCACCTATCTCTAAAGCACCCTATAGAATGGCTCCGGCCGAGTTAAAAGAGTTGAAGGTCCAATTGCAAGAATTGTTAGACCGAGGTTTTATTCATCCTAGTGTGTCTCCGTGGGGAGCACCGGTCTTATTTGTTAGGAAGAAGGATGGTACCTTACGATTGTGTATTGACTATCGTTTGTTGAACCAAGCCACCATTAAGAATAAATATCCTCTTCCGCATATAGACGATTTGTTTGACCAACTTCAAGGTTCCTTTATCTACTCTAAGCTTGACTTGAGAAGCGGATACCATCAGTTGAAGATTAGACCGGATGATATTGCTAAGACAGCTTTCCGTACTAGATATGGTCATTATGAGTTTGTGGTGATGCCTTTCGGGTTGACTAATGCTCCAGCCGTTTTTATGGATATGATGAACCGTGTCTTCAAGCCTTATCTTGATAGCTTTTTGGTGGTATTCATAGACGATATTCTTGTTTACTCTAAGTCCCGGGAAGAGCACGAGAATCATTTGAGGATTGTCTTGTCCATTCTTCGTGAGAAAGATTGTATGCCAAGTTCGGCAAGTGCGAGTTTTGGCTCGGCAGATTTCTTTCTTGGGGCATGTTGTGTCGAGTTCGGGAATTTCCGTGGATCCTTCGAAGATTGAAGCCGTGGTTAATTGGAAGCGACCTTCGGCGCGTGACCGAGGTTCGTAGTTTTCTTGGTTTGGCGGGGTATTACCGAAGGTTCATTGAGGTTTTTCTCGGATTGCGACTCCGTTGACTAGGTTGACTCGAAAAGACGTATCGTTCGTATGGGATTCCAAGTGTGAGGCAAGTTTTGATGAATTGAAGAAAAGGTTGACAACGGCTCCTATTCTTACCCTTCGGATGGTTGCGATAATTTTGTTATTTATAGTGATGCCTCGAAGGCGGGTTTGGGTTGTGTGTTGATGCAAAATGGGAAAGTTATTGCGTATGCCTCTAGGAAGTTATCACCGGCGGAGCAGAATTACCCTACTCATGATATGGAATTGGCGGCGATCGTGTTTGCGTTACATAAGTGGAAGCATTACCTTTATGGGGCGAAGTTTGAGATTTTCACCGATCATAAGAGTTTGAAATACTTATTTACCCAAAAGGAGTTGAACAACCGAGCAAAGAAGATGGCTTGAGTTCTTGAAGGATTTTGATTGTATAATTTCTTATCATCAGGGAAGGCCAATGTAGTGGCGGATGCGATTAGCCGAAAGGCGTATGTGGCAAGCTTTGAGTACCAAAGAGTTTGGGAGTGAAGTGATAATTGCGAACGTGCGAGTCGTGCCTACATTATATGGAGAGTTGAAGGAAGCTCAACAAAATGATCCGGAGTTGAAGAAAATTTTTGATCAAGTGCAAGAGGAAAAGCGGGGATTTTGCGTTGAATAGAGATGGGATTTTAACCTTTCAAGGGAGAATTTGCGTTCCTTCGTTACGGAAATCAAGAGGCGTGTACTTGAGGATGGCCATAAGTCCAAGTTTGCAATTCACCCGGGTAGTACGAAAATGTATCAAGACTTAAAGCGTGGATATTGGTGGAATGGAATGAAAAGGGAAATAGCGGATTATGTTTCTAAGTGTTTGACTTGTCAACAAATTAAGGCCGAGCATCAGAGACCAGCGGGACTGCTTCAACCGTTGGATATTCCGGAGTGGAAATGGGAAGGGATCTCGATGGATTTTGTTTCGGGTTTACCTCTTACCGTGAAGAAGATGGATGCTATTTGGGTTATCGTGGATAGATTGACAAAGTCGGCTCATTTTCTTCCGGTGTCAACCAAGTTTTCGTTAGAGAAGTTAGCCCAGTTATATATGAAGGAGATTGTGAGACTTCACGGGGTTCCGGTTAGTATTGTTTCCGACAGAGATCCGAGGTTTACATCTAGATTTTGGAGAGCATTGCAGGAAGCCTTGGGTTCTAAATTGTGTTTCAGTACGGCATTTCATCCTCAAACCGATGGTCGGTCAGAGAACTATTCGAGATACTTGAGGATATGTTACGGGCTTGTGTGATGGATTTCCAATTATCTTGGGAGGATCATCTACCGCTAGTTGAGTTTGCTTACAATAACGGTTATCGATCGAGTATCGAGATGGCTCCGTATGAGGCGTTGTATGGTAGAAAGTGTCGATCTCCGATGTGTTGGGACGAGGTAGGTGAAGCGAGACTTTGGGGCCGGATTTGGTTCGAGATTCTACGGAGAAGATCAAGGTGATTCGGGATAGATTGAAGACGGCTCGAGTAGACGAGAAAAGCTACGCAAACTGATAGAAGACGGGATTTATCTTTTCGGGTTGGTGACTTTGTGTTCTTGAAGGTCTCTCAGGACGGGAATTAAAAGGTTTGGTAATAAGGGTAAGTTGGCTCCGAGGTTTGTAGGTCCGTTTGATATTCTAGAGAAGATAGGGGAATTGGCTTACCGGTTGGCGTTGCCTCCGTCTTTTTCTTTGCTTCATGATGTGTTTCACGTTTCTATGCTAAGGAAGTATTGTCATGACCCCTCCCATGTTTTGAGTTCTTCCCCCGACGATGTTCAGGCGGACATGTCTTATGTGGAAAAACCGTTAAGAGTCTTAGAATTCCAAGTTAAGGAGTTAAGAACTAAGAGTATTCCGATAGTAAAAGTCCTTTGGAAGAATCACACCGTCGAGGAAGCAACGTGGGAGCTAGAGTCAGAGATGAGGGCGAAATACCCTTGGTTGTTTGAGAATTCAAGTAAGTCTTTTTAAAATTCGGGTCGAATTTTCTTTAAGGGGGAGTGAGTGTGACGACCCCAACCCTAGGCACTAAATTTAAATATTTTATTATATGCTTTTAATGATTATGATAGCTTTATGTGTTCAATTTTGTCTTTAGATTCTTAATTTAAGATAAATTGGATGAGAAGTAAATTTAGAATCTTTTAAAAAATTATTGAGTATTAAATAAAGAAACTTGGGGAAATAATAAAAATGGAAATATGATAAATAGTACAAGGAGGTTAATTGGGTAGGATGAATTAATTGGATAAGGATTTATTTTAATTTAAAAGGGATGAAAGCCTTGATTCTAGGTTGATGGGGGGCCAAAATGTCTTGCTCCTTCCTAGGCTTGCCATGTGTCCTTCCCCCCTCACCTCCTCTTACTCCCTTCTTCCTTCTCCTTCATTCATTCTACTTCTTCCTAGAGAAAGCCTAGAACTCCATGGAAGCTCCCAACACCAAGCTTTGAAGCCAAGCCATTTCTCCACCAACTTCAAGTCTAAGAACATCATTGAAGTTGGGTCATCTAGGAGAATCCATCAAGATAGAAAGATCAACCTTTCATTATAAAACCCTAAGGTGAGTTGTTATGATTCCCTTCTCCTACTTGTTCATAAGTTCTTTAAATGTTGTTCTTGTCCTTGTGATGTTGATTTCATGTCTTGGAAACCTTAATGGAAGTTTGATGATTAGAAAATGAAACTAGTTGAAGTTAGGGTTCAAGGAAGACAATCTAAAGGGTTGAAATGGGTGGAATTTGTAGTAATAATCAATCTAGGGTTACTTGGGTTTGGGTTTACTTGTTTTGAGTGAGACTTGGTAAAGCTAAGGTTCCCTTTGGTGTTCTTGTGATAAGCATGGTATAAGGAAAGGAAAACTAGGTTCAAAATGGGTAAAAATCTGAGAATGGGCTGGAGGAAGGCTTGGGCGGTCGCCCATGGGGGCTTGGGCGGCCGCCCATCACGGCAGAAACTCACATTGGCTTTAAAAATCCACTTGGGCGGTCGCCCAAGTGGTGAGGGCGGTCGCCCATAGTGGCAGAAACCTTATCCTCCTAGGAAACCCACTTGGGCGGTCGCCCAAGTGGTAAGGGCGGTCGCCCATGACCCTGAACCAACTTTTTTAAATTAAACTAGAATTGTTTAGCGAGTTGTTTGACCTCTTATTAATCATGACTCCCACTTGGTAATTGAACTTGAACCTTCATTGAGGTCTTGTATCTTTGAATATGGAATTTGTAGGGTAGGTTAATGATCCCTCATTTCCTTACTTGATGTTATATATATTGTTGTTGATGTTGCTTAGTGTATTCATAAATTGTTGCACTTTGATATTTATTGGGCATGAGTATATATTACCATGTGGCTATTGTTTATCCCTTTTGTGGATTTATTTCAAGTAACTACTATGTGCTTGATAATTTGTTAATCGGTGATATTGGAGGTATAACGTAATACGATCAATTATGGAAGTGTGACCTAATGTGATCGGATTATGTTATACCTGTGACCGTCCCCTCCTGTGGCCACAGGTTGGGGTTATAGCATCTGTATTGAGCCAAAAGCCTTACAGAGTTGCTACTATCTTATTTGGTTCCCTGAAAAATGGGTCTTATAAGATGTGAGTATTGCTTAAGCAGCTCACTTTAGATTGGAGTATTATTATACCCAATGTTGTACGACTATTGTTCAGACGGGAAAAGGTAAACCAAAGGTAACGTAAGGTGTTTACTGATTTTCCAACGTGTTATGTGTTGCATCTATTTGGCATATTGTTGCATACATAATAGCTTCTTTGAGATTTATTCTCACCCCTCTCCCTTTAATGTTTTAGATCCCGAGACAGGCGGACCGGCCAAGTAAGGACGGAGAGGAGTTTGGAGTAATCTTTTGGGTATTGTCGGGGTATGTATAGGGTGACGTATAAAATGTATTTTGGTAATTCCTTTATTGGAGTTTGTAATTATAAACTTTCATTTCTACGTCATAACCATAATCTTTTGTAACTAAACAGTGTTCGCTTTCAAAGTTGGTCAACTCCTCCTCCAATGTGGAGTGGAGTAGAGTTCTTTTGAAACGGTTATGTTATTGATGTTTATATTTGAAAGTCAAAGTGAAGTGTTAAAAGTTTAGTGTTTTTGGGTTAGTTTGAGGACGCTCCAACTCGGGACACGTGTAGGTTTCGGGTCGGGGTCCTCACAGTATACCCTATACCTTATACCATATACCTTATACCCTATAGGGTATACCCTATACCATATACCCTATACCCTATACCGTATAGGGTATACCCTATAGGGTATAGGGTATACCCTATACCTTTTACCCTATTATTTTATTACTAATTACTATTAATGTTATAATTATTTAATTTTATTATTTTTTTAATTATTATTATGAGATAATATTATTTTATAGTTTAAATTATTATTAATTATTTTTATTAATTATTATAATATTACTAATTACTATTACTGTTATAATTATTTAAGTATTTTTTTCTACGTTTTTAAAATTATTATCATTCTAACATGTATAATTAAATTAATATTTATTATCAATAATTAATAATATTAGCAAAAATTCTTCTTATTGATATTTACTTGCTTTATTACTAATTATTATTACTATTACTATTATTATTAAATTATTAAATATTATTATTTCTTATTTAATTATTATTATTATGAGATAATATTATTTACTATTTTAATTTATTATTGTTTTTATAAATAGTTCAAAAATTATTATTGAACACAAATATTTACATGGATTACTAGTTCAAGCAAGATCTCCACCGTTAAATACTTCAAAAATAATTGAATTCAATGGTTCAAATTCATCAAGCACTAACACACACTCTCATTTTATTGGTTAACCCATGTTCACAAGGATTGATTTCTAAATAATCTGGATCATTAACTAATCACATCCAACGACCCAAATTCATCCAAACAAAACCTTATAACATTTTTTTCTCCCTTTCTTTCTCTCTCTCTCTCTCTCTCTCTCTCTCTCTCTCTCTCTCTCTCTCTCTCTCTCTCTCTCTCTCTCTCTCTCTCTCTCTCTCTCTCTCTCTCTCACGTTCACTCATTTCTCCCCTTCACCTCTTCACTATCATCCCCTTCACCGTCGCCCACCACGCCCGTCACCACCCTCCTCATCCCAAATCCATTGCTGCCCACCACTTCCTCTCCCTCGGTGTAGCTATTCCCGTCACGTAAAAGTCAATAATGAAAGGGGTGACTGACCAAGAGCTGATGTTTTAGGGCCTGGATGTTCGTCTATTGCTTATGGGATGGCTGAGGAAATTGGACCATTACATGTTAACGAAGATGGGAAATCCGTTTATCTGAACCCTTACTCTTGGAACAAAGGTAGATTTTGTCATTCTCCCTTTGTGTTGATTTTGGAGAGACACGTTTCTAATTACTTTTGAGTTTTGCAGTTGCAAATGTTCTGTTTCTTGATTCCCCTGTTGGAGTTGGATTTTTATATTCCAACACTTCTTTCGATGTACTGAACAATGGAGATAAAAGAACAGGTACAATATGAATCTTTTGTTACTCCCCCTGTCCCAAATAATGTCCCAAATAATATCATCCTCTATCTACTGGAATCTCCTAAGTAGATCTACATTTTGTTTGTGTTTATGTCATTGTTTTTGTGATTGATTATGTGTTTTTTTTTATTTTTTACAGATTGAAGTTTGCTTTAAGGTTATTGGTGGCAGTGGTTACTAGTGGCTGGTGGTGGTGGCGGTGGTTACTGGTGGCTTTGATCGTGTCGATCGTGGCTGATCAAGTGGGACTTAACTGTAAATTTTGAAGTTAAGGGGATTAAGTTGAAACTAAATGATATGTTAGGACTGATTAGAGTAGAATAGAAGTTGAGGGGAGAAAGTGTAACTGTTGAAAAATCAATTGTATTCTCATTTTTTACATTTTATTAGGTTTTTACCACTTATATTATGTAATTAGTATGTGTCGATGACACGTTTTCATGTGTACATATATATACTCCCTCCGTCCCAATAGTAGCTTCCCATTTTGCCATCTTGGGTGTCCCGTTAATAGCTTCCACTTTCTTTTTTGACAAAGGAATCTTTACTATTCCCTCCACTCATTCTCTCTCCTATATTATTTTAATACTCACAACACCATTATAATTTACTATTCCCTCCACGCATTCTCTCTCCTATTTTCAAATTACACTCACAACATTTTTTCTTCCCACCCATTTTATTAATTTGCGTGCAAGGCAAAAAACGGGCAGCTTCTATTGGGACGGAGGGAGTATTATGTATCTTTTGGGAATGAAGTTTGTCAATACATGTTAATTATCATGTCAATTAATTTTTTATATAATATTTTTTTATTATTTAATTGAATATATATTACTATTAGTAATCAATATTAATACATAACAACAACAGCCGTTACATTAGGTGTGCATCTAATTTTTGGCGTTACATTAGGTATTCAACTACTTTTTAAATTGGCGTTGCATTAGGTACTCATCTACTTTTTGGCGTTGCATTAGGTGTTCATATAGTTTTAAAATTGGCGTTACATCGGGTATTTACCTGATGCAACGCCAAAGCTCTGGCGTTACATTAGCTTACTATGTCGTTGCATTAGACCTAATGCAACGCAAGAGAATGCAACGGCTATTTGGCGTTACATTAGGCCTAATGTAACGGTTTTTGGGCCCTAATGCAACGAAAATTGACGTTACATTAGGTCAGAAATGTAGTAGTGGGTCCAAATCGCCGGTTCAGGACTGGATGGGCATCTCTACTGACAACCATATGAATCCACATGCAGCTCCTTCACACCTTTGACCATTCTCTTCCACCCGTAACATAGTAAGAAACCCTTATAAAGAAAATACCCCACCGGCCCACCCCCACCCCTCACAATGGTGTTTCATGAACGTATTTAAGAAAAAGAAAGCAGCATTTAACGGAAAAGATTGTCCGTTTGAATTATCTCTGATGCCATCTCAAGTGTCTTTTATTTTCTTCTTTTGACCAGCCAAAACCTTTTGGTTGACACTAATACCATCTTTCTTGCCCTTACATACTAACCTGAGAAAATTGACATGCAAAACAAAAGTCACCTACTTTCTTATATAAAATCCGATGACAAACACTCCCTAAAAGTAATGTATCATGTATGCATCTCATTCTTTAACTTTTATAACCACTACTTTACTTTAGTTAATTTTCACTTTATTTCATTTCATTGTCAAAGAGCTTTAACTCAATCAACGTTCGATGTCTGCAAGAGATCAAGGGGTTTGATCCCTATCAAATAAAATTTCTAGCACTATGAAGTGTCACTTTTGTAATAGATTAAGTCATTTATTGATAAAAAAAAACTCAAAATAACATTATCTTGATTCGCTTTACCATATGAATTCTCATTAATTGAGATGAACCAATCTCAACCATAAAAGTCACCAAATTTAGGGGGTGGAACAAAGAAAAACGTGATCTAAATGTAACCCCCTAAAGCTAAATTCAACCCACTTAGCAACACTATAAATAACACCATTCCCACTTCCTTAAGCATATCTCCATACTCCTCTAATGGCTTCTACTGTTTACCCTTTTCTTCTCATTTTCTTCTTCCTCTCCATACACAAGTCCCAAGCTTCCTTCAAGCCTAATGCTTTTGTTTTACCCGTACAGAAACACGCGGAGCTTCACATAGCCAACATCCTAAAGAGAACTCCCCTTTTACCCATTCCCTTTCTCCTAGACTTAAACGGGCGGTTCCTTTGGGTTAACTGTGACCAACACTACTTATCATCAACCTACCGGGCCCCACTTTGCCACTCAACCCTTTGCGCACGCACCGGGACCCAGCATTGTCACAAATGCTCGGCCACTGCCCAACCTGGCTGCCACAACAATACTTGTGGTATCATCACCACAAACCCCATGACCCATAAGAGCTCCATGGGTGAGCTCGCCCAAGACATCCTAACCATCCAATCGATCCACGGGTCAAATCTGGGCCCAAGTGCCCATTTCCGTAGCTTCATTTTCGCATGCGCGCCATCCACACTGCTAACCGAGCCACTACCACGTAAGGTTCAAGGGGTGGTTGGACTAGGCCACAGCCCAATATCCATGCCCTTACAACTTTCATCACACTTTGGCTTCCAGCCCAAATTTGCCTTGTGCCTCAGCTCTTCCAACAAGGGAAATGGTGTCATTTTCATTGGAAAGACTTCCTACAAATTTCTTGACACTTCTGTCCCTATCAAAACATACACTCCATTAACAGTAAGCCCACAAGGAGAATATTACATACAAATCAGATCAATTTCCATAAACAACAAACCACTCCCATATAACACATCAACCAAACAAGACATAATATTCACTCAGATCAGCACAACAGTACCTTATACAGTTCTGGAGCCTTCTCTTTTCTCAGCATTCACCAAGTTCTTCTCAAACGAGGTTTCCCTGGACGTACCTAGGGTGAACCCCCCAGTGTCACCTTTTGGGCTATGTTTCAACACGAGTACACCCGTGAATCCAAAAGTACCAGATGTAGAGTTTGTGTTCTACAACCGGAAGGCCTCGTGGAGTATTTCCGCTACAAATTTAATGTATGAGGCAAGGCCGGGAATCTCGTGTTTAGCTATTATGAGTGGAGATTGGAACTCAAAAGCTCCGATCGTTCTGGGGTTGCATCAGTTTGAAGATAATCTACTTGAGTTTGATTTAGCTCGGTCTCAGTTAGGGTTTAGTACTTCACTGTTGTCTCAGAAAACTAGTTGTGCTAGTTTTAACTTCACCTCATCTCCAACTCCATAGATGTTAATTCGAGTTTTGAATAAGTGCGCTTCAGGCTTGCTAGTCATCTCTTGGACATAGCTACCCATATATATATATATATATATATATATATATATATATGACTTGTTGTAAATCTTTGCAATATGTTGGAGATCAAGGCTTGTGATTAACTTTGTCTATGCAGGTAAAATACTCCCTCTGTCCCAAAATGTTCTTTCCATTTTTTTTTTTGACGTTATTACAAAGTAATTTTGAACAACAATTTTATGTTGATTTAATTATAAAACTGAAAATTTTAAACTTGTTATTGATAGGAGTAGATCATAAACAATAATATCAATAACAAGTTTTAGATTTTCATTAGGATAATTAAATCAATCAAAAATTATTTCTTAAAGTTCATTTGTAGTAACGGCAAAAATACAAGAAGATCATTTTGGGACAGGGGAATATGATTATGGAACTGCTCTGCATGTTGACGGTTCCAACGGGCAAGATGTAATTTGTCACATGTGTCACTCACCTAATAAAATTAATCTTGTTAGGATTAGATGGAGTTCGCTTCGAAGAGAGAGTCCCGGAACAAGTTCGTGTTTGATTTGAATCCAAGACGAAAAAAGAAAAACAATAAGGAAAAAACAAGAATAGAAAAGCTTGTTTTCTTAAGAGGATTTGTTTTTCCTTCAAGGTTTTGGAATTCTTTTGGCTTATTGTTTAGGTAGTATAAATATTCCCTTTTCCCTAGAGTTGTTTTTCATTATAGTGTATGTTCGCTAAATGAATAGTTTGCAACATACGAGCAAGTGGAGGGTGGCGATATTTATATGGCTAAATGGGTTCGTCTGCAAGGTCGTTGGCATGGGTTTCATAAGGGTGCAAACTTTTGGTGGTAAGTTTGGTGCGTTGAACGAGGTTGGACATGTTCTTGAAGTAGCAAAGAATATGATATCGCTTAGTCGGCTAGAAAAGATGGGGTACAATTTCAAAGGTGAAAGTGGAGCAGTATATGTCTGCAATGGTTTGAACGTTATTCTGAAAGGGTGAAAACGAGGATCCTTGTACATCCTCCTAATGTTCTACGTTTTTTTGGCTCCAGTGTCGAGCATCGTACTATAAATGGTATGAAAAAGACACATTTGGAGGAAGCATGATGTAAGACTTCTTGTGGGGTAGTTGACAAACAGGTGGAGCAGCAGCGAGTTACTCAAGGTGGAGTTGAACTGGGCAAGCCACAGTTAGTGATTCAACACACACAATCTAATTTTGTGGAGAAGAAAGGGGGATGAGCCGAGTATCCTATGCTAGAGGAACACTAGCACAAATGAAAAGTATAGAAGGAGTAAAGAAGCAAGAGGCTTTTGCTAGGGATTCCGCGGATTATGTCACTTCATCTATTTTGGTTGGCAAGATCGAATGTATGTTGGATTTGCCTAATTGCCAGTGGGGCGATTTTTAGTGCCTACAGCAGTGGCACGGTTTGGTTGTCTTGAAGACACAATTTTTGTGTTCGCCGAAGCGCAATTTGGATGTCCAAAAGAATACATTTGAGTGTCTCAAAGTCACATTTGTTTACTTGTTAAACGAGTTTGATCAACTGTTGTATCAAGTATTTGGGTGTTCTGCGTAACACATTTGGGTGTCTAGGGAGATACAGCTTTGGTTGTCCAGAGGACAAGTTGGGTGTTCGGTGTAACACAGCTGAGGGAGAGGTGGAGAAGTCCGTTCTGATTATTGGTTTGGAAGATTCAAAGTCAAGGTGAAGATTTGTTAGGATTAGTTGTCTTTAAATTGATGGAGTTCTATTTGAAGAGTGAGACCAAGAACAAGTCCAAGGTTGATTTGAATACAAGACGGAAAAAGAGAAAGAGATCAAAGGTGTTTTGGAAACAAGGAGGAAAAATAAGAATAGGAAAGCTTGTTTCCTTTAAGGGGATTTGGTTTTTCCTTTAACGTTTTGGAAATTTTTTAGCTTAGGATTTCGGCAGTATAAATACTTCCTTCTCCCTATAGTTGTTTTTAATTCTAGTGTGATAGGTTATCAATAATTTTAGAATTCAAGTTAGTGATTTTATAGACTTCATAGATTTTATAGCTTATCTGTAGCAGTTCGATTTGTTCTCATCCATTTCTCTAAATTATGATTGTACAGTTGTGAATATTTGTGATTAAGAATTCGTGCAAATAATTAGAGAGATTGTAATTGGTGATTCTTCATTAATAATATTTTTCTTATAATAATATTTTTTTTATTATGTCAATGGATGTAGCCAATAGTTAGTGAACCACGTAAATACGTGTGTTCGTGTGTGTGTTTATGTTGTGATTTATCCATCTTCTATACTTCATATTATAATAAATCTAATATCAAAAGGTGAGATGTGTCACTAAATTTGACCGTTGCTGCAGTGGGTTCCGCTTTCGTAAAATAGGTGCGTTTGTTAGTTTCGATTGCAGATAAATATACAGAAAGTAAGAAAAAGCTTTGAATTTAAGGCTCCGTTTGTTTCATGTAAAACATTTTCCGGAAAATGTTTTCCTTGTTTTCGGATGTTTGTTTCAAGTAAAATGTTTTCCGAAAAATGTTTTACCTACTTTCGAGTGTTTGGTAACCACTTGTAAAAGAAAGTCAAATGTAAAACATTTTACAAGGATGTAAAAAAAGGAGGTTTTCTTTGTAAAATGATTTATCAATTTCAAATTCGTAAATCATTTTACAACTCTTGTTTTTGGCCTTAATGTACAACTCATATTACGCTCGGTACAACATAATAATAATAATAATTAAAAAAAAATTTAACCGCCCCCACCCACCCCACCCCACTTCCCCCAAAAAAAAAAATTTTTTTGGAAACCGCCCCACCCACCCCCCGCCTACCCCACCCCCCCCAAAAAAATTTTTTTTTTATTTTTTTTTTGAAACCGCCCCACCCACCCCGCCTACCCCATCCCCACCCCCACCCTCACCCCCCAATTTTTTTTTTGAAACCGCCCCACCCGCCCCGCCTACCCCAACCCCTACCCACCCCCACCCCCACCCCAAAAAAAAAAAAAAATTTATTTTTTTTTTTGGAAACCGCCACACCCATCCCGCCTACCCCTCCCTCCCCCCCAAAAAAAAAAATTATTTTTTTTTTTATTTTTTGGAAACCGCCCCACCCACCCCCGCCTATCCCACCCCTACCCACCCCCACCCCCCAAAAAAAAAAAAAAATTTTTTTTTTTTTGGAAACCGCCCCACCCACCCCGCCTACCCCACCCCACCCCCACCCTCCCCCCCCAAAAAAAAAATTTTTTTTTAATTTTTTTTGTAACCGCCCCACCCACCCCCTGCTTTCCCCACCCCCCCCCAAAAAAAAATTTTAATTTTTTTTGGTAACCGCCCCACCCACCCCCTGCCTACCCCACTCCCCCACCCCCCTAATTTTTTTTTTTTTTTTTTTTTTTGGAAACCGCCCCACCCACCCCCGCCTTACCCCACCCCCACCCCCACCCCCACCCCAAAAAAAAAAATTTTTTTTTTTTTGAAATCGCCCACCCACCCCCGCCTACCCCACCCCCTACCCACCCCCCCAACAAAAAAATTATTTTTTTGGTAACCGCCCCACCCACCCCCTGCCTACCCCACCCCCCACCCACCCCCCCAAAAAAATTTTTTTTTTTGGAAACCGCCCCACTCACCCCCTACCCACCCACCCCCCACAATTTTTTTTTTTATTTTACACCCCCTACCCAACCCCCCCCCCCCAAAAAAAAAATTATTTTTTTTTTATTTTTTATTAAAAAATTAAAAAAAAAAATTTTGGGGGTGGGTGGGTAGGGGGGTGGGGTAGGCAGGGGGTGGGTGGGGCGGTTTCCAAAGTTGATTTAAATTAATAAAAAAAATGACATTTCCGAAAAATATTTTCGTCAAATTTGCCAAACAACTGAAAACAAGACCATGATATTTTACAAGAAAACATTTTACATGGAAATCTTTTTACATGAAAACATTTGAGTTGGTCTTATAAAAAACTAGTTTTTTGTTAAGCTTAAGGAAAAACGTGTTTTCAAAATGCACGGTGGCAATTTTGTAATTACTGGCAACCATGTTCAAAATAAACGGTGGCATTTTTGTAATTACTGGTTTCCCCGTTTATGCCAGTGTCTGTTTAACAGACTGCCAGTGTGATAAAGTGCCAGTCCATGTATCACAAAATGCCAGTGAAAAAAGTGCCAGTACCAATTTAACAAAGTGCCAGTGTAACTGGCACTGGCACTTTGTTAAACTGGCACTGGCACTTTTATACGGGCACTTTTATACACATGAACGGGCACTCTTCACACTGGCACTCTGTTCAACTAACACTGGCACTTTGTTACACTAATATTTTTGCTGGCTCTCAAAAACACAAGCACTGGCATTCAAAAAAACATGAACTGGCATTCAAAATCACGTACACTGGCACTCAAATACACAGACACTGGCACTCAAAAAACACTGATAATCATTTTTGCTGGCATTCAAAAAATATGGACTGGCACTCTATTTTACACAGACTGGGACTTGATTATACACTAACGGGCACTCTGTTATATATCAACTGGCACTCAAAAAACACTGATAATTATTTTTGCTGACATTCAAAAAATATGAACTGGCATTTCAAAAACATGTACTGGCATTCGTAAAAATGTGGACTGGCATTCTAAATAAGTGGGACGGTGGTTACAGACTGGCATTCAAAATCTCTCTCTCTCTAAACGCAATTCTCTCTCTCTCTCTAAACGCAATTCTCTCTCTAATCGTCAACCAGATTTCAATGCCATCGCCAAACAGATTTCAATCTCCGATCAATGCCATCGCCAAACAGATTTCAACATGTCGCCAAACAGGGAGCTAGGAGTTGGGGGCGGCGTCGATTGGGATAGAGAGAGAGATGGAAGCGAGGTGATGAGAAGGTGATTGGGTCACCGGTGAGGGAGATTCAGGGACTTGGGTCGCCGGAGATAATCTGGTGGTGAGGACGATTGGTGAGGACGATGGGGTCTCTGTTGGCGATTGAAGACGCAGAGCTTCCCCAGGGCAAACAGAGTGATCGGAGCTCCAAATTGGCCGGACGAAGGTGAGATTCGAAGGTGAGGAGGAGGTTGAGATCGGTTCGCCGATTGATTTGGGGGCTCCTCCTCTGCGTATTTGCGTATTGCGTAAAACACGTTTTTTGTTAAGCTTAACAAAAAACGCGTTTTTTGTGAGTTTTTCGCAAAACATTTTACAAGGAAACCTTTTTACATGAAATCATTTTACATGAAAACATTTTCCGGAAAATGTTTTACGCGAAACAAACGGAGCCTAACATTTGTTGACTCCAAATTCCTACCGTTACAAATGAACACTAGCGATCAAACGTCGTAGGAAAAGGAGTTAAAATTTTCCTATTTTAGCCCTTTCTAGTGACGTATATATCCATTTCTCAAATCTAAAACAAACTGACATATGGAGTTCATAACAAAACCTAGGAGCCTTCAAACGTTATATCCATCCGTTCGTATTCCTTTCCCGGCTAAAATGAGAAAACGGACATTCAATTTAAACGTCAACTTCCCTATAGGCCCATCTCAATAACTATATTGATCATGTTCTATATATAAATATTGCGCCCTTAATATTTTTAAAAAAATTACACAAATATTATACTCCCTCCGTCTCACCCATTTTGATACCAACTTTTTGGGCACGCGGATTAAGGAAAAGTAAGAGAGAAAAAGTGAAAGAAAATGTTGTGAGTATAAAAAAATTAAATAGGAGAGAGAATGAGTGGGAGGAATAGTTAGGAGAGAGAATGTTGTGAGTGTAAAAGTGAAATAGGAGAGAGAATGAGTGGGATAAATAGTGAAGATTCCTTTGCCATTTTGGGCAGTATCAGTTTTGCTGAAATAAGTATCAATTTTGGTGGGACGGAGGGAGTATATGATATATAAGTACTTTTATAACAGTTAATTTTTTATAAAATTAAGCACTTTGTTAGGAATTTAAAATTTTAGGGCTTTAAAAATATTTTCACAAATTTTCAAAGGCTAAAAGAACAAAACGCAAATATTGGGGGAGCCTATGCAAAAGGGCCTCTTACACATGGTGATAAGAGGGGCCAGCCTACACTCTATGTATCAGAGTCACGAACCAACTTCAAGACATATGAATTGAGACATTGAGCACAAGCCTCCCTGCAGTTCCCCAACAAATACGCATTCGACCCCTCATTAGCCTACCCAGTCGAAACAGGATCGACTCATTCCTTCGGTCAGCATAGAAAAAAAGTACAGGTCGACCACTTGAGCTGTAGAATGAACTTTTCAAATGTTTCTACTGCACCTCCCTCCACACAGATATCCTTGTATGGGATACTAAAAAGTAAAAAAAAAAATGCCTTCTGATAGATAAATACTCCCTGTCAAGATAGTTCAATTTCTGAGTAATGAACAAATTCATACAACAATGGTTGGCTCTCATCTGAGAGTACAAGTACCGACATCTTATACTTCAAATTTCGTTGTCATACGTCTACGGGTTTACAAGCAACTCATCACATCACATCCATAACTAAGACTAAGAAGAGTGCTTCTTGGATTTCTTTTTGGCCAGTGTGCTCTCAGCAATATACGCTTCTGGGATTATCTTTTCTGCAGACTTTTGTTTCTTCAATTCCTTTGATTTTTTCTGCAAACAAAATTTTAACCAAATTTGTAACTTCGTGTAATGGAAACAAGAAACTACCAAACATACAGATTATAGAATTATCAAAGGCATTAGACAGTGGCGAAGCCGGAATTTTTATGAGTGGGGTCGAAATGCTTCAGGGATTAGTAGGGTATCCAAATTTCGCATTAAACGGGATCTAAATAAATAAAATCCCAAAATTAACGGGGTCAATGAAACCATTATTTTTAGTAACAAAAAGTCATGTTCTTAAATTTTGAAGCTGCTAAAATGGACACTTTCCAAATATGAAGGGGGTAGATGACCCCCATGCCCTTAACCTGGCTTAGCCAGCGGCATTAGATGCAGAATATAAAGAAACACAGTAAATGCGTAGCCAGTAACAAATAAGTTGGCATGATCTTTTTGTACCTTTAATGATTCCGCCAACTCAGAAACATCAGTCTTCTCATTGTGTGTAACAGTACTTTGTGCGGAGGGTTCCTGGGGAATAAGCCAGCAAATATTGAATCAAGTTAATATGGGAACATGAAAGAAAATATGCATGCTGATGTGATGGGATGAAAGGATACCTGGGGAGGAATAAATGCCTCATTCCGTTTTCTTTTGCTCTCAGCAGTCTTCTCGTTCTGCTTTTCCTGCTTTTCTTGCCACTTCTTTGTAGACTTCTTCTTGTCACTTAAGAAGTATTCACCATTTTCCAATTGTAGATCAATCTAAACAAATAAAAAAAATTAATGTAACATTAATCTTCAACAGCAACCGATTTGAGCAAAAAAGTACTTAAAAAATAATAGATATGGAAATTATCAGGAAGATGTATTTGGTAAAAGTTTTGCTTTTCCAGTATATAGAATAGAACCAAGAAATCATCGAAAAAAATGGACATATAGAAATTATTTGTTTCAAACAAAGATTTGATTCACGGTTTCCCACAAAATCTACAAGGGGAAAGTGAAACAATTCGAGACTTCCATCAAACCTGAAAGGCCTTCTAATATCGGCTCACTTGTTTTAATCAGGACTAGCAGGATCAGGTTTTCCCTGATCAATCTGAGGTTGTCTTGTGGGTATCCCGCCCATTTAACAGTTATTCATAATAGACATTTATTTCACTATATTTATGACTGATACATCATACTTGATATGAACATGTAATGGTTTCCTATGAATAAGTTGACCCAGGTAAAAGATAATTTGAAGTATTCACCATTTTCCAATTGTAGATCAATCTAAACAAATAAAAAATGTTAATGTAACATTAATTTTCAACGGCAACCGATTTGAGCAAAAAATACGAGATATGGAAGTAATCAGGAAGATGATTTGGTATAAGTTTTGCTTTTCCAGTATATAGAACCAAGAAATCATTGAAAAAATGGACATATATAAATATTTTTATCCAAGCAAACGTATATTCACTATTTCCCACGAGCTACCAAGGGAAAGAATTCGAGGATTCCATCAAATCTGAAAGGCTTGCCAATATCAGCCCAATTGTTTAAAATCAGGACGAGCGGGATCAGATTTTCCCTAATCAATCTGAGGTTGACTTGCAGGTATCCCACCCATTTAACAGCTGTATTCATAAAGAGGACGTTTTTTCCACTATCCTTATGTCTATGATACATATATACCTGATATGAACATATAACGATTTCCTATGTAACTGCAGTTGACCAGGTAAAAGATAATTTGAAGCACAATATCTCTACATTTAAGAAACATAACAAGAGTGGAAAAAATGTTGTCCAGCCAACACAAAGATTATCGTGAACAGGGCCATGTAATTGTGACTCACCTTGCTAGGAGGTTGTGGAGGAGGAAATGGTGTGTATGCTTTCTTCTCTTTACTCTTAACTTTCTTTTGTTTAACATTTTTCCTGGTTATGAAATAATGACGAAAATAGTTAAACCCCTGTCATGAGATAAAATTATAAGGAAATAATGTATCAAAGCACAGGATGAGCAAGTCTTACTTCTTAAACTTTGGAAGAAACCTGTCCCAGTTCTCATTTGCAAGTTCTGGATTATTTGCAAGGTCCCTCTTCATCATAAGGACCTAATTACCACAAATACAAAGGAATCAGCGGTACGAAAAGCAGCAAAACATGTATTCTATAGCAAACAATTCAAGTCTGTATACCTTGATATTGTATAGTGGATGCATTTTATTCAGCATGCATTCCTCTATTATCTTCCTCACTTGTTTTAGACCTTTGAAAGAACCCATGGCTGCAACGGTGTTCCCCTACACATGAACAAGAAATATTGATCAGATCAGACAAAATAGTAAAGAAAGTCCATGGAAAATATGTATGTTGCATGTTGCTACTGTGTTTTACATTATAAAGGAAGAAAGTGAGATTATACCTGAACAAGAATATAGCAGCCAGTCAATATTTCCAGTGCCTGCATTTCAGCAAGATTGTCAGCGATACAACAATGGAAACAACTAACAACATCGGGCTGATGAGACAGAATATATTGTTTCTTTAATAAATTTAAGCATAAATAAGAGGCATTAAACCACGATCAGTTCATAATGAGCAGCATTGTGGACAGCATACTCACATATTATTTGATCCATCCCAAAACGAGTGTTTTTCTATTTTTTAACGAGGATCACTTTTAGGCAATTTAAGCAGAGGATACGGAGTGGTTGGCAAAGGTGAAATTAGAAAATTCTAAAAAACTGGGACACGTTTTAAGATTAAAAAAATTAATGCCGGAATTGGGACACATGGAGTATCCACCGCATCACATTTAACTTTTACGAGGATAATTCCGTAGGACAAAAATGTAAACTGACTAACCTTCAAGGTAGACGAATTGGGGCCAACAAGATGCTGTCTTCGCTTGACAAATCTTTCCTGCAAAAGGAATAGAGATCAAGAGATGATTACCAGAACTCAACTGCAAGCAACTATGAGCACAATATGATGCAAGTCACTTATATATTGTCAGCAACACAGAATGACAGGCTAATTAGCATTCGTAGTCTAACTTATGCAGACCCTTCTCCCTTTTAATTCCCGAGTTAATTACACATTCAAGAATGACTCCAGTTGCCCCCGAAGATTATCTTATGTATCATCTTTCAAAATTGTAATATTGGGAGATTGAGTGTAGCAGATGCAAGAAAACTGGGTTTTCACGAGGATGTGGATTAGTGAAGGGGAGTGCGAGTGCCATCTCCATTTTGTATCTTACCATGACTTATTCTCCAAAAAAAAAAAAAAAAAAAAAAAAAAACAGATGAGACTTGGAAAACCTAGTTAGTGTATATGCACATGCAATGTCAACAAAACATTACATCACTTCTTCAAACATAGCTATCATATTTACACAGTGTACTATTAAGGTCGTCTCAGTATCATATGATACTCAAAGATATTTAAGCTGAACCAGTACAAGCTTTCATACCTTATTGCGGACTAAACCACCAATCTTGATGATGTCACACTGCATTTCATCATTCAGGATCTTAATTGCCTGCAAGACCAACTGTTATGTGAGCACTTGACATTTGATGGAAACATACAGTTCTTGGACTAGAATCTCTACTATTAGAATCCAATCTTTAGCCTCATAATTATTACGGAGTAAATCATTATCTTTATTTGTTTCTACGATGTCCAAGTGTGAGAAAGGTGGGGAGCTGCTTAGTTTAGCTTCTTATACAAGCTACACGGTTATGAGGCATAACCTTTCTGGTGTGATTCACCCACACAAATGTGTAGATAATTTTGTTATATTCACAGTTTCAAGCTATACACAGTCCATCAACAAGTAAAAATTAAGCAAAAGTGAGTCTTATCCAAGCATTTTGCATATGCAAACTGTTAAAAGCAAAAGATAGAAAATTACTGAAGGGGCCTAGTCCAATATCAAAGTATACCTGAGGTGCAGGGACACTTCTAGACAATAGTTTTATGAGATCCCTAGCTTTTACAATGATATAAGGATCCCTTGTCTTTCTCGTTGTTGAAACAACCATTGATCCTTTGACCTGGTATGAACAAGAACATGCAGTAAATCATCACAGCACATGACGTTTTATATGCCACAAAACTGTATTAAGTTATTTCAAAGAGGAGAATAGGTGGAAATGTTCAATCAATAGCAGTGCTAATACTCATCGCCCTTCACAAAAAAATAGATCTCAAGAAAGTACTCCCTGCGTCCCGAACTGAATGACCGAAAGTGTTTCATATTTACTCTTCATCAAGAGCAAATTTAAAAAAAAATGGTCATTCATTTTGGGACAGAGGCAGTAGCAATGGGTATAATATGAAGAAATTGCCTGAGTATCTAATCACATATGACAAGAAGTACATAGAGACTTTATATATATATATATATATATATATATATATATACTCCCTCCGTCCCATTAGTAAAAGGAAATTTACTGTTTGCGTGACGGAGATTAAGGAAAAAAATAATGATATAAATGTTGTGAGTGTAAAAGTAAAATAGGAGAAAGAATGAGTGGAGGGAATAGTAAATTATAATGGTGTTGTGAGTATTAAAATAATGATAGGAGAGAGAATGAGTGGAGGAAATAGTGAATTTGTGGTTTGTAATGGGACGGAAAAAAAGGAATATTTGTGGTTTGTAATGGGACGGAGGGAGTATATATATATATATATATATATATATATATATATATATAAAAGAGAAATGTAAAATAAAGCACATGATTTCACATGCATGGCCTTATTTATTTATCAGAAAATAATTGGATTAGATTAAAGATCATTATTTTTTTGTTTCAAAAGGGGATTAAAGAGGATTAATATACAAGAAGATGGAAGATTTGTCCGCCTGAGGGAAAAAATGGAAAACAAAAATAAAAAGAAAACACAAAGTCTATACAATGAGTTCACAAAAAAGAGGATGGGATCCCACGCGGAAATACTCTGACACAGAAGTGTCAAAGATAGAGTGCGCTCATTCCTGGAGTTCTCCCAAGTCCAAACGCACAAAAGCACAGAACATACACTACACTGCCAAAGCAAAGGAAGCATCACCTCCTATTCCAACTCCCTCAAATGTAAGTGAAGAAAGGATACTATACATTCTGGACTGACCCAATTCACTACAAACATCTTATTCCATAGATTATCAAAGATTATTTTGGGTTAAAAAATCACTGAATAGCTTACAGGCAGCCATTTATCTATTACTATTGGATGTAAAGGAGGTTACCTCATATTAGAAGTCACTTTTAGTATGAATATGAAAAATACACTAACCAAATAGCAGGCTTACATACCAAATTTCCTATCATACTAAAGCAACTTGAAGCCCTAAATTAGAAATAAACTGAGTTTGAATTTGAATAACCATGGGACTGAAGGTGCATCAGTATACATTCATCTCTAAATTTTGTATTAACCAACATGAATCTTGCCAAAATATTAGCATTAATTCAAATAACAAGGTCAAGAGGAAATTCCTTTCACGGTAAACTATAACCACCTTAGCTGGGAATAACCATAACTGGCATGTATACAACTGAGTAATAAGTAAAGCTGACAAAGTTCATTTGCAGACAAAAGTTTTCCCGCACTAACCAAATCCAGCTCACATGCAATGGCATGTTCTTTCAAAGCACCTCTAACGATCGGCCATACTTCTTGCAGGTACTTTTCTGCATGAACCAAGGGCGGAACCTCAGATATATGGAACACACAAAAGTTCCAACTAGCATGATTTGAGCAAAATGATATATCAAGGAAAAACATAATCAAATGGAGACATGCTTAACTTCAATGTAATAAATCCAAATACCCATGCAGGAGTGCAAACACCATGATTAACAAACAGTTTGATGCTCAAAAAATATAAATTTCAAGAAATATTTAAAAGATTTTAGAAACTTAATCCTATAGATCTTTGGAGTGCAAAGACGAGCAGACTTCATAGCAGTGTGGTGTTTTTGCCATTCTCAAGCATCCGGCACAACTAGAGCATGAGGAATCATTCAATTTTCTTATCACTGCCTCTTAACATATTTATGTGATAGGATAGTTTTTCTTGCTTCTCACTCTACATAAGCACTTGCTGTGCTTTTCTTGGAGTGACCATCAGACACACCACATCAGAGTTTGCTGTTTATGCTTGAATTATGTTCTTTTGGCCTTTGGTTTCCTTTCTTTGTTTTCTATTCAAGCTGGATTTGTTTGAACATGCTTCCTTCCTATAAAATCTTCTTTTCCTATCAAAAAATAATGCTTCATCCTTCCGGAAAGATGTTCCCATTTTTTTTTGTTGTTTGTTTGAATGAACTTTGAGCAATACTTACAATGGTGTGTATCAATAACAAATTTTAGATTTTCATTAGGATAATTAAATTAATCTATAATTATTGCTCAAAGTTCATTCAAACAAACAATAAAAAAAAGTGAGAACACCATTTCGGGGTGGAGTGAGTACTAATAATTCATATAGCTATGAGCAGGACAAATAGGCTCTTTTCCTTTAGAAAACGTCAATAACCAAGGAACACTTCTTCAACTTCACTGCATGCATGTCTGTTGAATATGTCACAATGATATGCAACTAACAAAGATATTGGCACATTCAACTTTTGTTAATCATGGTTCCTATTTATGTAAGCCCCAAATAATGCTAGCCATGAGGTATTGATCTGCGCAACATCAAAAGGCTGACTAATATTTTATTCATAGGTTCAATCTAGGCACGTAGAAAACGCTTTATTGCATGCTTACATACGCGAACACACAGGGAAGACAAGGAGGATCGGCCTTGCAACTAGAAGCCTAATTCATTACCAGTCCGTAGTCAGACCCCCGAACCTAGTAATTCCATTCTTAAGTTTTAAATTTTTCCACTGTTTTGGCCTCAATAAAATGGAGGTGCTGTCTCTCGGTTCTACATGATTTTTGTAGTGTTTTCGTGTATTTTGATACATGCGTGTCAACGTTTTATTCTCATGTACACAGCTTTGGTCCGAGGTTAATTTACAGATATAAGAAGCTTTAAACTGGTTTTGGTGGTTTTATTGAAATTTAAGAAAAATGATTTGAGGGTAACTTCGATCTTTTTCTTTGATTGAACATGGGAGAATTTAATTTGTCTTCACCCATTTGAGATTCTTCTTCAAATAACTATATTTTGTGAATTATATTCTGTAATACCGTCATTGATATTTCAAGTTTGTTACAAATGTAAGATTGTACTACCTCCGTCCTAAAATGAATGAACATAAAATTTTGAAGTTTACTCTTGATCAAGAGCAAATTTCAATTTTTTTTGGTTATTCATTTTGGGACCAAAGGAGTAAATCATTTTTCTTCGCTTTGTTCACCTTTAGCTAGCATGTCTGTCGCCTATCTCTCGGCCTCAAAATGTACCTCTCGTGTTTCACTTTTGATAATACAATATTGCCAATGATTATATTATTAAAAATACCCTCTACTACTAAAGGATTCAATACTTTTATAATAAGGTGATTCATGTTAGCCGACCCAGTTCATTTTGGGATTAAGACTTAGTTGTTCTTGTTGTTGAAATAGACTCACAATCTTCCACAAACATTTACCATCAAACAAAAAGATTAACTAGGCCAGGGATTGCATGGTCAATTAAAAGGATATAAACAGCCAATGTTGCTGGCATACGTGAAACATCAATCACAAAACAGGGCACCCTCACCCACTTAGGTCCCTAGCCCCCTATACACATGAATGAAATCCAAACACTTCAGAAATATGCTAAACTGAACGCTCTCGACCCTGAATCTAATGGTAGGGTAAACAACAATTAAACCACAAATAATGCACATCTTTATATGAGTAAATATGCCCTAAATTATAAAAGTTAAATAAAAACAGCCAAAAAATAAGTGTAGAATTCCTTTTCACCCTAATTGGCCAAAGTATTAAATTAAAAAATAAAATTCATTCGAACAACCAACTAAGTCATAGAATAGCTTGACTTACCCCTGTATTGAGGAAAGAGTGTAGAGAAAGAGCTGACTTCAAGCAAGCCGCCTTCGTTCCAAGAAGGGTCGAACTTTTCAACTTTCCAGTGGTCGATGTTTTCGTCATCCCACGGCTTTGGCTTGTCGTGCTTACCCTTATGCCTTGTCTTCGGCTTTAGCTCCGGCGATTCTCCACCACCGTTGTCTTTCTCCATAACTTTGTCGGCATCAAAGTGGACAGTAAAATGGATTGAAAAATTGGTAAAGGAAATCAAACAAAGAAACAACTAGTAACCCAACAGGTATTTGAACAAACAAGTTATAGACAAGTCAATGCTTACAATCAAGAAACATAGTACAAATCGGATATAGAGAGGGTTTTAAGGCTTGTAAAAATCGGTGAAATTAGGGAACAAAAACCAAATCAGATAAAGGGGAGAGATTTAGGGCATGAGAAATTAGGATTAACATAGAAAATAGACTTGAAAAAATTGAGAAGCCAAGGAAATACCTCAGCGCCGCTAAATCAAGACAGGTGGTGGGATGGATTGGAGGCAGCGGGCCGCGGCGGCGCGGTACTGACCTTAATCGCGAGGAAGAAAGAGCGGGAGAGAGAGAGAGAGCGCGACTTGGGTTGTGTCTGTGGGAGAAGCGAGAACTGAGAGAGTCTGACACCGTAGTGTAGTAGGAGGGTTTGGTATAAAATAAAAGAAATTAAATAATTAAGTAAATTATATACTCCCTCCGTCCCGCCCGAAGTGTCCCAACTTTCCATTTTGAACGTCTCATTTAAAATGTCTCATTACCAAAAAAGAAAAGTTTTTTTACTATTACACCCGCTCATTCTCTCTCATACTTTACTTTTACACTCACAACATTCTCTCTCCTAACTATTTCACCCACTCATTCTCTCTCCTATTTAATTTTTCATACTCACAACATTTAAACTTTTCTCTTTCTTACCTCACTTTTCTTAATTCTCGTGCAATTGTCCTTTCCGAACACTTCGGATGGGAGGAGGGAGTATATACTAGAATAAATAAGTCCGTGTTCGAGGACACTTTTTTTTTTTTTTTAATTAAGCCCGTGTCCGAGTAGGGATGGCAACGGATCGGGTTCGGATCGGATCAGGCCTGATCCGAATCCGGTCCGAACACAATTTGCCTCGATCCGAATCCGATTCGATCCGAAACTACTTGTACCGAGCCCCGATCCGAACCCCGATCCGATCTGAGACATTAAAAAGCCCCGATTCGAACCCCGATCCGAACCGATCCGAGACATTAAAAAAAAAAAAAAAAGAGTTGTAACCGGAATAGCAAGGATGTCCCTACTCAATCATTCTCAACATCATCATTGCAAGTTGCCAAGTTCCGCTCATCCTCAACCATCAAAGAAAGTTCTTCATAGAAAAAGAGTTCAAGTTAGTAAATAATATTAACAAGTTGCAAAATATGAAAATATAGCAAATTCAAATAGTTTACCCTTGTGTTCATTTCGAAGCCAATTTTGAGTGCACATCAATGCTTCCAAGGTATTAGGAGCCAATCTACTCCGATGGGGGCTAACAATTCTTCCACTTCTGCTAAAAATCGACTCCGATGCAACACTTGTAACCGGAATAGCAAGGATGTCCCTAGCAATTTTTTGTAGAATTGGAAATTTATTACCATTCACCCTCCACCATCCCAAAATATCGAACTTGGAAGACCTTGGTACCACTTTTTCTTCCAAATAATGATCTAGTTCCGATTTTACATCCGCTTGACTAGAAGTGGTACTTACGAACATGTCATAATCCGAAAGAGAGTCATTTGCATTACCCGAAGATTTGGAAGAAGATATCCCACACACAACACTTTCATTCCCAAGTCCCTCACTTTTACTTTGGTACTCATTCAACAAATCATAACAACTATTTCGAATTTTATCAATCTCAATGAAGGCCAAATCACCATAAATACGGGGCAAAAAAAAATCAAGAAGCTTCAAATTATATCTTGGATCTAAAACACATGCAATCCCTAGAATTTCATGACATTTACCCCAATATTTATCATACTTTTCAAGCATTCTTTTTGCCATATCCGAGATAAAGATTTCAGAATCATTAACCCAAGTATTTAATGCCAATTTGATATCACAAACTTTTACAAAAAACTCATTAGCCGTAGGATAAGAAGTTCCCGAAAACATTACCGTTACATCATAAAACAACTTCAATCTCTCGTTAATTTTTTCCACTTTTCTCCAATCTTCCTCACTCGGTAAACAATTATATGATCGTTCTTTTTGTTTCAATCTTGGAAATACAGCTTTATACAACAAGGCCGTTTCAAGCATAACATAAGTTGAATTCCACCTAGTCGGACAATCAAGAGTCAAACACTTAGTCTCTTTAATTGATAGATGACGGGCCGTTTCCTCAAATTTTTGAATTCTACCTCGAGACCCTATCCAAAAAAAGACACTATTTCTCACCTTTCAACCTCACTTTTAATGACTTCTAAACCATCTTTAACAATCAAGTTCAAAATATGAGCACAACAACGCATGTGAAGCATATCCCCCCTCATCATTAGTGTGTTAGGATCTAATCTATCAATAATCTTGTCCAACATGGCATCATTAGAAGTTGCATTGTCAACGGTGATTGTTGACAATTTACTATCAACATTTAAATCCATTAAAGCTTCAACGAGATTGTCTGTAAGGATATCACTGTTATGTGGAGGAGGAACATGAATAAACCTAAATTAAATACAATGAAAATAAATTTGTTATAACCAAGTACAAAAAAATAATGGCACATTTATATTGTTTTTGGCTATATGGGAAAGGAACAAAATAGTGAGGGCAAAATGGGAATTTCGACAATTGAAACTATTCATTCAACTGTTCATGGAGGGGTCTAATTTATACTATAGATATATACTCCCTCCGTCCCGACCGACTTAGGATTTTTTGAAATGGCACGGGGATTAAGGAAAAGGTAAATGTTGTGAGTGTAATTTAAAAATAGGAGAGAGAATGAGTGGAGGGAATAGTAAATTATAATGGTGTTGTGAGTATTAAAATAATGTAGGAGAGAGAATGAGTGGAGAGAATAGTGATTTAAGGTTTCCATTTTGGGCCGTCCTAAGTCGGGTGGGACGCCCAAAATGGCAAAAAGTTCTAAGTCGACCGGGACGGAGGGAGTATATATATATATATGAAAATTAATATTTAAAAAAATTATAATTGGTATTCGGTATATCAACAAATTTAAATATATGTAACGTGCATCAACCAATTATACATAATTGGTACGATAGTACCGTACCAACATTTCGATATACCGATTTGTACGTACCAATTATAATTGGTACGATTGGTACACATATTGGTTGGTATGAATTTGAAAATTTTGTCAATCCTGCTAATTTTCGCATAATGAAGCGTACTCTTAACCTAAATGTATATTCAAATTTAAGAGATTTTTGTTTCAAATCCACAATTCATCATCAACAATTCATCATCAACAACAATATAAAATAGCAAAACAAATCAAAAATAAACAATTAGATATGAAATAATAAAGCCGAAAATAAATTATAAACTCCATTCCATATATTTTCAAATAAATTTCAATATATTTTCAAAGTTTGGGATTTTTAACAAACCTAAGAAGATTTTCGAAATCTTTTTTTTTTTCCTTCCCAGAATTGTCAGCCGTGAAGGCGAAATATATAATGGAGGAGCTAAGGGTGGAAGCAAAGGGCAGTGGATGGTGGGTGAGAGAAATGGGAGTGAGTGGAAGGGGGGCCGTAATGTAGGATAGGGAGAGATTAAATAAGAGACGGAGATGGGAAGAACTTGTACCCTTAATTCTTTCTTTCAGTGGAGAGAGAAGGATCCAAGATGGATGGACGGTGCCGAAGAAGACGATGGAGGAAGTTTTTAAGCAGTGGAGATGGGGTGGATTTGTGGAGACGAGGAGAAGATAAAGTTGGAGGGTGGAGGTGTGTTGTTACTTCTTTACATCTGTTAAATATTTTACGAGTGTTGATTATCTTCTTATGTGGCTTAGCCACATCAACTTCGGTTAACTAAATTTAACACCGTTCATTAAAAAAAATGTTGCACCATTTGCAATGACATGAGAAAGTACGTTGGGTAATGTTATCACTAGTGAGTACGCTTCATTATGCGAAAATAAGGTCATAATACGTTGCATATGTCATTAACGATTTCGGTAAGTTAAAATGGAAAACACATTGTGCAACCATTTTGGGTCGGGCTCACTAACGGGCTCTTTTAAAGACAACCAGACCAATCAAACAAGTCGAAATTTGAAAAGGTTTTAATTCCTAGTATCCCTAACCAGTACCGGAACGCCGGAGACACCACTAGCTACACTTTGACGCCTACAAAGCTATGGAGAATGATAACGGTGGTGGAGAATCGCCAGAGCTAAAGCAGAAGATAAGGTATAAGGGTAATCACGACAAGCCAAAGTCGTGGGATGACGAAAGCATCGACCACGGGAAAGTTGAAAAGTTCGACTCTTCTTGGAACGAAGGCCGCATGCTTGAAGTCAGCTCTTTCTCTACACTCTTTCCTCAATACAGGGGTAAGTCAAGCTATTCTATGACCTAGTTGGTTGTTCGAATGAATTTTACTTTTTTAATTTAATACTTTGGCCAATTAAGGTGAAAAGGAATTCTACACTTATTTTTTGGTTGTTTATATTTAACTTTTATAATTTAGGGCATATTTACTCGTATAAAGATGTGCATTGTTTGTGGCTTAATTGTTGTTTACCCTACCATTAAGTTCAGGGTCGAGAGCGTTCAGTTTAGCATATTTCTAAAGTGTTTGTTAGCCGACCCCAATTCATTTTGGGACTAAGACTTAGTTGTTCTTGTTGTTGAAATAGACTCACAATCTTCCACAAACATTTACCATCAAACAGAAAGATTAACTAGGCCAGGGATTGCATGGTCAATTAAAAGGATATAAACAGCCAATGTTGCTGGCATACGTGAAACATCAATCACAAAACAGTGCACCCTCACCCACTTAGGTCCCTAGCCCCCTATATACATGAATGAAGTCCAAACACTTTAGAAATATGCTAAACTGAACGCTCTCGACTCTGAACCTAATGGTAGGGTAAACAACAATTAAACCACAAATAATTCACATCTTTATACGAGTAAATATGGCCCAAATTATCAAAGTTAAATAAAAACAACCAAAAAATAAGTGTAGAATTCCTTTTCACCCTAATTGGCCAAAGTATTAAATTAAAAAAAAAAAGTAAAATTCATTCGAACAACCAACTAGGTCATAGAATAGCTTGACTTACCCCTGTATTGAGGAAAGAGTGTAGAGAAAGATCTGACTTCAAGCAAGCCGCCTTCGTTCCAAGAAGGGTCGAACTTTTCAACTTTCCGGTGGTCGATGCTTTCGTCATCCCACGGCTTTAGCTTGTCGTGCTTACCCTTATGCCTTGTTTTCTGCTTTAGATCCGGTGATTCTCCACCACCGTTTTCATTCTCCATAGCTTTGTCGACGTCAAAGTGTAGCTAGCGGTGTCTCCGGCGTTCCGGTACTGGTTAGGGATGCTAGGAATTAAAACCTGACTTTCAAATTTCGGCTTGTTTAATTGGTCTGGTTGTCTTTAAAAGAGTCCGTTAGTGAGCCCGACCCAAAATGGTTGCACATTGTGTTTTCCATTTTAACTTACAGGAATAATTAATGACATATGCAACGTATTATGACCTTATTTCGCATAATGAAGCGTACTCACTAGTGACAACATCACCCAACGTACTTTCTCATTTCATTGAAAATGGTGCAACATATTTTTTTAATGAATGGTGTTAAATATAGTTAACCGAAGTTGATGTGGCTAAGCCACATAAGAAGATAATCAACACCCATTAAATATTTAATGGATGTAAAGAAGTAACAACACCCACCTCCACCCTCCAACTTTATCTTCTCCTCGTCTCCACAAATCCACCCTATCTCCACTGCTTAAAAACTTCCTCCACCATCTTCTTCGACACCGTCCATCCATCTCGGATCCTTCTCTCTCTACTGTAAGAAAGAATCAAGGGTACAAGTTCTTTCCATCTCCGTCTCTCATTTCCTCTCTCCCTATCTTCCATTACAGCCCCATCTTCTTCCACTCACTCCCATTCCTCTCACCCACACTCCACTGCCCTTCGCTTCCACCCTTAGCTCCTCCATTATATATTTCGCCTTCACGGCTGACAATTCTGGGAGGGAGAAAAAAATAAGATTTCGAAAATCTTCTTAGGTTTGTTAAAAATTCCAAACTTTGAAAATACATTGAAATTTCTTTTGAAACCCGGGTAACTTCAGATTAATTATGGCTACCCAAAATTTGGGTTTTAAAAATTTGAGGATTGATAATTTGGGTTTAATGTAATGGAGAAATGAGATGTGTTGAATGAGCTTCGAATGGAAATCAGAGTTGAATACATTCATGATTACATGGAATGGAGTTTATAATTTGTTTTCGGCTTTATTATTTCAGATCTAATTGTTTGTTTTTAATTTATTTGAAACAATTGCAAAAGTACATTGTATATGTAGGTCGTTTGGTCCTCTAAACCACTTAACCTAAATGCATATTCAAATTTAAGAGATTTTTGTTTCAAAAAAAAACTTTGTCCCGAAACACTATTTTACCAAAAAATAATAGATATATTCATTTTATTATCGTAAAATCAAATATTTATATTTGTTGCATAAACATGTTATTCAACATGAATATATAGGCTTACTAATCGATTTACATAATCACAAAATATTTTACTTGAATTGCCATCATTCTATGATAACATCAAGGACACCCTAATTTTGTAGTGGTAATAGATTAAAAAATTATTTTTTGCTAAAGGAGGATAGTACTTTCCTAGATTTTATTAATAACGAAATAAAATATTACAAATTTGGTGGGGACATCACCTCAGTCACCATAGAAAGGAAAAACATGGAAAATGCTAAAACTAAACAAAATGAGGAGGGCATCATATCCACAAGGGACGCGCTAATACAAAGTGGTAGGAAAGTCTAAAGAAGCAAAAAAATTAATCCTTCGTCAACATCAATCTATAGCGAAAGTCGGAAAATGAGCAAGCTTATAATCTAACATTTGGCGTCCTTGCTTTATCAAGCAAGAAGTAACAGACATTCCTTAGGCAATTCTGACATGGAGAAATATTTTGAATCGAATCAAGCATCTGCCGCCACATTTTATTACATCGGCAATTTTATTACCCTCTCTATAAATATGAGTTACAATGACATCCATAGATCCAATTAGGTGTTTGATCTTTGAGATCAAGTACCAAGCAGACCTAGGAGCCTGATATATCCCATTAAGGACTTTGGATAGCACTTCCGAATTAACTTCTAGCCAAACTTTTTGAATCTCAAATTCTCAAGCAAATTGGAGGCCCTCAAAGGCAGCTTGAGCTTCAGCAATCATATTAGTTGTATGGACATAATAGTGTGCAAACCCATAAATAATCTCACCCTTAAAATTTTAGAAAATGCCACTCTCAGCAGCCGATCCTGGATTACCCCGTGACACACCATCCGTGTTAATTTTGACAATATTACCCATAGGTGGCTGCCACGGAAGAAGGAAGGAAGGGGCACCTGATGGAGAATTTCTTCTCTTATTATAATTTACCTAGCAAGTGCACAAGTGATCCGTAGTAGTAATATGCACAGATGCAAGGGTCGAATCCACAGAGACTTATGTGTGAACAAGTATATTTAAATTGTGCAAAAGTAACCAAGACAAACTTTTTGATTGTTTGTCTGATTATTAAACTAAGAAAGCAAGAATAAAATAACAAAAAAAATAGACAAGGAATTCATGAATTGAGATTCATAACTATCATCACTTTATGCTCTATTTCAAAGGCATAAAGGGGATCAATCTCATTCAATGGTTCGCTCACAAAGGTTAGGGTTGGGATGTTTGATGTGCGAATTGCAACCCTAATATTTCTCTCTTGTTTATACCTTCCGCTAGGTTAATAGAAACAAAAGAAATTCAATTAAATCTTAAGAACAATAGAACCCAAATCCTTTTGATTTTCGCTAAGTTCTCAATTGAATCTATTAATCTCAATAATGGTCAATGTATAAATTATCCACACCAGTGCAACAATTTATACTGAAGTAATTCAAGAGATCAAAAGTATCTTACCATCATACAATTGAACCCAAGAATGAACATTAAAAATATTAAGATGAACAAGAATGAGAATTGAATAGGAAGAATTAAAACCTTAGCATAAAGATGTTGGGTTTCGAGGGTCCATGCGCAGCGGAATAATGCAAATTAACTCGAAAATCCGGAGCCCTAGGATCCGTTCTAGATGATTAATTAAGAAGAATGATTTAGAATTACTAACCTTGTATGCTTTTGTCGTTGATAAACGCGTTCCAACTCCAGATTGAAGAACTAGCAAATCTTCAATCAACAATTCTTGAATCACTAACGATAGATCTTGATTGGCGAAGATCCTCTATTTGTATCCACGCGTTGAACGAACCCTAGAACAATTCTAGGTGGATTGCTAGATCTTGATTGAAACTCTTTTCAATCGATGAAGAATTATGGAATTGAATGGTGTTTTGATTCTCAATTCACAATTGGAATCACTCTCTTTTTTGTGTTTCTCTAAACCCAAAACCATGAGAATGATGGCTAGGGCAACCAGGGGTTTGTATTTATACGTTATAAAACTTTTCCCCTCGCGAAAACCCTAATTTAAGTCAATTTCGCGTCAGTCCAGCGTCGACGGGACGACTCGTCCCCCAGGGGACGAGTCGTCCCCTGGCAACAAGCTTCTGATACAGGAGTCCCCCTTAAGGGGAATAGTTGGTTCTGGCCTGGGGACGAGTCGTCCCCTGAGTACAGAAATTCCATATTCTTCATTTTTGACAATTCGTTCGATGCGTGTGACCCCATAGGACTATATTATGTTGGCAATGAGTTCGATCACATCGATCCTCATAAGACATGAGCGGACTCTAGCAAGCCATCATGCCTACCCAAATAATATAATATCAAGTTCGATTTTCCTACATAGAACATATCACAATCCCATTGTCACACGATGTTATATTGAACATGAGTCATGGTCCACGTCAACTCATATTGTTCAATGCTTTCTCGTTATAAAGTAAATTGATCAATCGAATGATATTAATCACATTAATTCATTCGGACATGGCCATGTACATCATCAATCTTACTTACGAGTGGCCAAGCAAACATCTCTCTTTACGAGGGACAAAATTCCATCTTGACTTATCATTCTTCCCAACAAGAATCATATCATGCCAATAATAGCCCTTATTGTTATCCGGTTAAAGACAACGTTAAACTATATCAAACATAATATTCATCGAGTGGAAGACGATGATAATCTCAGGTCAAAGGATATCAATGATATAACTATATGAGATTTATTTATGACATACGACCATGACATAAATCTCATAATGGGTCAAGTCCAGTACCTTGTTCTCTAACAAGTACCCATGAATCTAATGTGCATATTCATGCATATAATCATCACATGATTATCCATTAGACTTCATATTAGTGCTTCATAAGTACTAGGGACACGATTATTAAAGTAAACATGCAAACATATATAATAATCAAAGAAACAATCTCTTATATAAATGAATAATGACATTACATATAAGTCTATCTCTATAGGCCTAGGGCACTAACACCTACAAAAGATTCAATAGTTATTTACCCAATTCACAAATCAAGAAGTTTAGCTACAAATAGCCATAAAAGAGAAAATAAAAACCTGGATCTTGAATCCTTGAAATCCTTCTTGAAACCAAATAATAAACCTTGAATATGAATTATGTAAAAACCTTACAAGGTGTTATATACAAACTAGGGAAGAAGGGTTTCCTTAAGTGCAGCCAAATCCTGTCAAAAGGGTGAGGTCGCACCATGTGTCTTTCAAAGAATCGTTCTTTTCTTTTACGCTCCACTTCTCTCCTCTCTCCGTACCGTTTCTTGGCTCCTTTTTAAGTCCATTTCAATCATTTTCCTCTCATTCTCTGTACTTACACAAACATTAAAAACACATTAAAACACCCAAGGTTGAGCAATAAATAGGCCAAAGGTACATCATTTGGATGGATAGAAACACATTCATCAAATACCCCCAAACTTATCTTTTGCTCATCCTCGAGTGAAACAAAAAACTAAAAATAGAAAATAAACCTACTTACTAAACTAAGACAAAAAAACCTATATTTGGGATGTTCAAATCATATAAAAAGTTGTTGGCCATACAAGTCTCAGATCTTCACAACATACATAATCTACAAGTATTATTATAAACATTGGATTACACTTACATTGATGCATCAAACTTATAATTCTCCACCACATAATGAAAGATGAATAAATAAAGGGGAATCATTATCACCAAAGTAAGATATTTTATAGGGTCTCTTGTGTCATGCTCTAAATCAAAGATCATAAGATAACAATTACACACAAGGACACTCATATGCATGTTTAAATACAACTGCAACCCGGCTACTCTCTAGGGATCAAATATGGTTTTAAAGCTTGTAATTTATCGTGAAAATGCGGGCTAGTTTCATGGTTACAAATGAAGATAAGGACATACGAAGTCAAGCAAGTGAAACTAGGGGTCTTCAACATATATCCTCATTTGAGTATATCTCTCCGCTCAACCATGCCAACCCAATGATTTAACCCCCAAACATATAAGTTTGCATACTTTCACACATGGGGTTGACAACCTTTCTTTCCTTTGGTCACTTTCCACTTCAACGTAAGAGAGGTTAAGACTTTTCAGATCTTTCTTCATCTTTTCTTTCTTTGCTTTGCATATATATATAGATCACGAAAATACTATGCATTAAATACTCTACACAAGCCCCTCTTTTCAAAACATAACTTTTTTTTCCTTTTTTTTTTAACCACTTTCCACTTAACCCTTTGATTTTCCAAGCATCACCCACAATTTCTCGTCCATTCCCTAGTTTCACTTTCTTGAAAATGTGAGAACATAATGTATAAGTTTAAAGGGTATGATAATGTAGGTACAAAAGAAGGCGAATTAGATACAAAAAAGGTGAATGGCCGTCTAAGATAATCTCTCACTTTATGAGAAATATTATTCTTTTTAAAGCTCAAAAGGGGTTCTAGCGAAAGTTTTATAAGTGACGAGAAAGTTAAAGGCTTACAAAATGGGTTCAAAGAAAATAATCATATATCACTTCCTGAATATCCTATTTAATGTGTTATTGACAGTCATGCATGCAGACATGTTCTAGGGACTCCGAGAATGTCAAAGTGATCCTACAATGGTCTCTTAATCATATTTTACATGTTTCAATCTAATCATGTCCCCATAATGATAATAACACTTAAGATTTAAAATTAAAGCATCCTCAAATCATCATAGACTTTAGCACACATCTCAAAATATGAAAAGAACAAAAAAAATTTTTTTTTTATCATTTTGGAGGGTGACACTATATACACTCCCCTATAAACCTACAAACTCGGAGAGATGTCTACTCCCAAACTCAAAACATGCTATGTCCTCATAGCATCGAGAACTAACACATGCCTTGGGTTCAAATGATGACATGACACAACAACCAAATAAAATAAAGTAAATAAAACATACCTAGTTGGGTTGCCTCTCAATAAACAGATTTGTTTAGAGTCGTTAGCCCAACTATGACCCTAATTTTAGTTGGTAGTTGAGGTAGCCACATAGTCTTTAGTCTTTGCTTTTCTTCCTTTGGCCCACCTCATGCTCTCTCGGGCACAAATGTCCATCACTTTCCAAGCATGAGTTCCGTTCTTAATTAACTCTGGTGGTACCCAAGGAACCTCTGAGGCTTTTTACTTAGCCTTTTTCTTCTTCTTTTCGGGGGCCTTTCCCCCAAACTCTGTTGGTGCTTTCACCTGACAAATTTCAAGAACCTCATTCTCAACAAAATAATCGGAGATATTATATTGATAAAAATATTAGCAAAGAAAGAATCATATATATCAAAAAAATAACACTCCTCTACTTGAGCACATGAATCAATGGGTTTATTAGAGGGACGAAAGATTTTAATAGTGACACCAACTCCTTATGGGAGCGGTCTAGGGGGTGATACGGTCCGTTACTCCAAGAGTGTTCGTTGGCCTTACTGTTACTAGTCATAGCATAAACGTCCGCACTATGCCTAGAATTCTCACCGTCACTTAGCATAACCTCTAATTGTTCACAATCACTTTTCTCTCATAGGTGCTCTTGCACACACTCTTCTATTTCATCTACAAACTTACAAGAATCACTCTCATCATCCATTGTTTTTTTCAACATATCATCTACCGGGATTTCAACCCTCTCATCCGCTATCGACATAGACAATTTCCCATTTCCCACATTTATTATAGTATTGGTAGTGAATGGATGTCCAAGCAAAATAGGTGACTCTCTACACATTCTCTTTCCATTAACAGTCTCTAGAACAACAAAGTCTACGGGGACAATCAAAGTCCCCACTTGGACTAGCACATCCTCCACAATGTCCATATGTCATCTAATAGAACAATCGGCAAGTTGGAGGGTCAATGCGGTAGGTTTCAACTCGGATAAACCCAATTTCAAATACATGGAGTATGACAATAAATTGATGCTAGCACCATGGTCCAACATCGCCTTCACCTTATCAGAATCCCCTAAATTAATTGAAATCGTGAAAGTTTTGGGATCCTTTTGTTTAGGTAGAAGGTCTTGTCGTACTATACTATGACACTAGCACTCTCTCCCATTATCAATTTCTTATTTTTCCATACCAATGCTTTTTAGAATTAATTTCCTTGAAAAACTTTGCATAGGCAGGAATCTTTTTAATAACTTTCAGCAATGGGAAATTACTAACTTAGGGAAACATGTTCATTAACTCCGACATTTGTTGCTCTAATTTATGCCTCATCAATCGATCGGGAAACGGCACCGGTGATACATATGGCTTAGGGGTGTATAATTATCTTTTGGATTTCTCCCAATCCATTTGTACTCTTTTCCACATCTTTTTTAAGAATATGAGGAGAAGATGAAGGAGAAATTACCTCATTACTAACCATTTTGTCATTCCGTAGGGTGGATATGGCCATAACTTATTGCCCTTGACTTGGGAAAGTTTCGGGCTTGTGGCCTTGAAGAGCTTCAACAAGTTGCCCTATTTGTATCTCCAACTTCTTTATTGCAGCATCATGTTGCCTCGATGATTGTTGCTGCTCCACCTCATCCTATCAATGTCCTCATCCCACGGCTATTTCTTTTGCTCAAATTGCTCTTGTGGTAGTGGAGAGAGAAGGGTCTTATTTTGTTGACCTTGATTAACTCCCCATGAGAATTTTGGATGATTTCTCCACCCAGATTGTATGTATTGCTATGGGGGTTGTTTTATGGAGGCCTTGGGTTATACCTATTCAATACATGTGTCTGCTTATTATCAAGAACAAATTGGGCACCACTAGGACAAAAATTAGTGGCATGAGTATGTAAACCACAAATGAATAAGCATCATTAATAGCATTGGTACTTGAAGAAGCACCATGTATAGTTAACATACCAAGTTTCTGATTTAATTGAGCTATCTGCCTAGAAATCTCATCACTTGTGCTTAACTCAAGCACACCTCTCACCTTTCCTCTAGTACTCTTTTATTGGGAATTAGCTCTCAACATCTCAAAAAGGTCTTGAGTCTCTTGTGGGGTCTTGACTCCTAGAAGCCACCAGCTGCATTGTCAATCATGGTCTAATTAACAGGATTTAGGTCATCAGAGAAAGTTTGGTTCAACAATAGTAGATGAAAATTATGGCGGGGACATTGGACCTACATCATCTTAAATCTATCCCAAGCCTCTTGGAATAGTTCTTCTATCTCTTGAGTAAAGCCAATTATTTTTTTGTCTAAATGTGGCCAATATAGAATGTAGGTAATATTTGCGTAAAACCGCATCATGCAATTCATCCCAAGTCCTTATGCTCCTAGGTGTGAGCATCATTAGCCACGTCTTTGCATTTCCCTTCATGTTGTAGAGAAAGCATTTTAGCCTTATTTGTTCACCAGTCACTCCCTATTTACCTAAACTATCATCATATAATCTCTTAAAAAGGTCAAAGGACAGTAGAAAGATCTTGATAATTAGGTAACATAGAAAAATATTGATCCTTGACCCCTAAGTTCTTTGCTGCTTCAAATAACATTATACAAGACACCGATGTGTGTACCTTAGGACATAAGAAGTCTTGCATTGTCTGTGCCAGTGGTTCTGCCATCTCGACTTTTATTTCCTCTACCCCGTTGGTAGATGGTTCAAGTTCCGGATCTAGGTCTATTACGAGGGGATTGCCCTCGTCTAATTCCAGTTTATGACGACCTAGTCTATCAATGTCTTCGTTCAATGGCTTCAAGGTAGGAATCAAAGAACGTCCACCAAGCATGCACTACAAAATTAACTTGTTCAATCATAACAAGTCCCCGACAATGGCATAAAAAACTTGATGGAGAATTTCTCCTCTTATTATAATTTACCTAGCAAGTGCACTAGTGATCCGTAGTAGTAATATGCACATATACAAGGGTCGAATCCACAGAGACTTAGGTGTGAAGAAGTATATTTAACTAGTGCAAAAGTAACCAAGACAGGGTTTTTGATTGTTTGTTTGATTACTAAACTAAGAAAGCAAGAATTAATGAACACAAAAGAAATCAAGATAGAGAAGGGATCAATGGATTGGGATTCGTAACTATCATCATTTTATGCTCTATTTCAAAGGGATAAAGGGGATCAATCTAATTCAAGGGTTCATTCACAAAGGTTAGGGTTGGGACATTTGATGTGCAGATTTCTCTTATTTATACCTTCTGCTAGGTTAATAGAAACAATCAAGAAATTCAATTAAATCTTAAGAACAATAAAACCTAGATCCTTTTGATTTTCGATAGGTTCTCAATTGAATATATTAATCTCAATAATGGTCAATATATAAATTATCCATGCCGGTAACAATTTATACTAAAGTAATTCAAGAGATCAAAAGTATCTTACCATCATATGATTGAACCCAAGAGTGAACATTAAGAATATTAAGATGAACAAGAATGAGAATTGAATAGGAAAAATTAAAACCTTAACATAAAGATACAATAGTTATTTACCCAATTCACAAATCAATAAGTTTAGCTACGAATAGACATAAAAAAGAAAATAAAAACCTGAATCTTGAATCCTTGAAATTCTTCTTGAAAGCAAATAATAAACCTTGAATATGAATTATGTAAAAACCTTACAAGGTGTTATATATATATATACTACGTACGGAAGAAGGATTTCTTTAAGTGCAGCCAAATCCTGTCAAATCTTTCTTGAATCCGGATGACCAGCGCTCCAATCCGCCATGGGTGTGGTTGCGCGTTTCTTCTGTAAATTTGAAGCGGTCACGCTGTAATGATGGAGCAGTTGCCCTAAGTTTTGTCAAAAGGGTGTGGTCGCCCTGGTGGAAGGGTGCGGTCGCACCCTGTGTCTTTCAGCAACTGTACTTTTGTTTCTGCTCCACTTCACTCCGTCCCATTTCTTGGCTCCTTTTTAAGTCCATTTCAATGTTTTTCCTCTCATTCCTTGTACTTACACAAATACTAAAATCACATCAAAACACCCGAGGTTTGAGCAATAAATGGGTCCAAAGGTACATCATTTGGATGGGTAGAACTAGAAACACATCAATTAGCTCCCTTGAATTCAGTTGAAATGTCTCCATTATGAACGTATCTTGAGGCAATTGCATAAATGAAAGCTTAAAATCTTTAGCAATGTTACACACATGATGAACAATCGAGCCGATTACATCCAAGGCACACATATGTGTGCCTTGGATGTAATCTTTTAATTATCAAACCTCTCTTTGTTATGATATCTCCGAATTTCCCAAATGACAATAGCCGGTAGAATGCTAATGATCCATTTGGTTGCCTCGCTTATATTAGAACATTTCTCGTACCACCAACTAATCAAAACTTGTTGCAAGGAACATAAAGGCATAGTATAGCCCAATAACAATTGAAAATGTTTTCATACCTCCTGTGGCGGCCCCGTCGTCCTAATCTTCCTTCCATGGCGTTAATCTCTCAATTTCGACAAAGAATTGAGAAAATCGCAAATTTTCTCTCTTTTCTCTCTTCTCTCTCGAGTAGAAAACCAAATTTTCTGTTTTCTTTCTTTCTGCCCGTCGGCTGACCTAAATCAGGCCAATTTGACGGAAAGTTCGGCCGGCCTGTTTTACCAGATGAGCCATTTTGGGCCAAATGACCATCCAGCCCCTCATCTTTTCAAATTTGATGCTTTTTGCTCAAATGCTCCCATAGTTTTCTTGCTCTAACATTCCCTCTTTCGAGGTTAAATTTCTCGTTAGATTTCGTAATCATCGCTAACGTTCCCTCTCCCGAGGTTAAATTTCGGCCGTCATCGTAAGCCCGCCCCTTTTAACAAAAGTTCAATCATCTCTTCAATTTCAAACCGACTTCGTTAGAACTTCAATCGTCTCTTTCATTTCTAATCGACTTCGTTAGAACTTTAAATGTGTACCTTTAGTTTCTAACCGATTTCGTTAGAACTTTGGACGCCTTTCTCCAGCAACATATCATCCTCTCCCGAGGTTAAATTTCGTTTCTAACCGCGTCGTTAGAACTTCAATCCTTCTTTCGGACTTAGAACGTGTTGTCATAAACATTTGTTTAACACAACTATTCCTGTCATTCTGTTAGATCTCCAGCGTGAGGTCTCGCGACCTAAAGTCAGTTAGTTAAGTCTCTTATACTTAACGGACAAGAACTACGATCGGATTGATTCCGCCGTGGATTCGTAGGAATCCTTGCTTTAGGGTCCAACCATTTAACCGTTCAGGACACTTCATAAGGCATCTCCCCAGATTGGGATCCTTATCTGTTTTGACGACCCCACTTCCTCTGTAAGTGACGTCGTCGAGGGCTACTATAAGTACCCAAATCCGGTTCGTAATAATACGTTAATTCGCACTTTCCAGATTAACGAGATTTTCCAGGACTGTCCGGATCATCCAAAATTAAAGTGTATTAAAAATACATTAGAACACGTGAAAAATATTACTTTTCAAAAAACACGCAATTTTCGGATCGTTCGACATTTATTCTCGACATTTATTTAAATATCTCGTCAAAAATTCGAGCAAAGGACGAAACAATGATAACTCGTCTCAAAAGTCTCCCCAAGGGTCAAATCAGGGTCAAATCAAGTCAGAGTTCGAAATGACCAAAATACCATCAGAGACTGATAGTTAGGCCGGCCGGCCTGTTTTACTTGCTTAACCAGTAAGTCGTCCAACGGTCAAATCAATAAATCAAAATGCCCTCAACATGAAAGAAAGGCCGGCCGGCCTGTTTTGCAAATTTACAGCCTATAAATACAGCCTCAGTCATTCAGTAAATGGTCCACAAATTTTAACCCTCCTGCCTCTATACCTCGATTCCAGTGTCCCAGTCTCCTTCGAAAGTCTTGAAAACTTCCTCGATTTGCGTGAAAGCCTCATTTTTTCAAAACAAACACTTTTCAAACACTTTTCAAACACTTTTCGTATCCATTTTACGATCCCTCGGAAGATAGAGTCGAAAAACCTAACGATTGGTAAACTCTCCTTCTCAATCAAAACTTTCATCTCCGTTTTACTTCCTTCCGCTATTTCTGTTGCGATCAAACTCTTCAAAATGTAGACACTGCGTTGTCTCCGAGTCAAGAAATGACCCTCTCTCTATTACTCTTTTCTTTCGAAAAGAGTAATTTAGAGTTAAAATGGGAGATCTTGACTCATCATTTGTCCGTTTATCTTATTATGTCATTTACCGTCTGAATCGTTTGATTAGTTGATTGTCATTTCTACCATCCGAATCGTTTGATTCGTTGATATCGTCATTTAAATAACGCTCATTACCATCCGAATCGTTTGATTCGTTGATTGTCATTTTTACTGTCCGAATCGTTTGATTCGTTGATGACCAGCACTCCAATCCGCCATGGGTGCGGTTGCGCGTTTCTTCTGTAAATTCAAAGTGGTCACGCTGTAATGATGGAGCGGTCGCCCTAAGTTTTGTCAAAAGGGTGTGGTCGCCCTGGTGGAGGGGTGCAGTCGCACCATGTGTCTTTCGGCAACTGTTCTTTCTTTTTGCTCCACTTCACTCTGTCCCATTTCTTGGCTCCTTTTTAAGTCCATTTCAATCTTTTTCCTCTCAATACTAAAATCACATCAAAACACCCGAGGTTTGAGCAATAAATGGGTCCAAATGTACATCATTTGGATGGGTAGAAACACATCCATTAGCACCCTTGAATTTAGTTGGAAGGTCTTCATTATGAATGTATCTTGAGGCAATTGCATAAACGAAAGCTTAAAATCTTTAGCAATGTTACACACATGATGAACAACCGAGCCGATTACATCCAAGGCACACATCTTTTAATTGTCAAACCTCTCTTTGTTACGATGTCTCCAAATTTCCCAAATGATAACAGCCGGTAGAATGCTAATGATCCATTTGGTTGCCTCACTTATATTAGAACATTTCTCTTACCACCAACTAATCAAAACTTGTTGCAAGGAACATAAAGGCATAGTATAGCCCAATAACAATTCGTCGCCATGAATGAAAGATGAGAAAAAACAATAGTTTTCTCGACAGAATGTCAAAATGTTTGTAAAACATTTTGACATTCTGTCGAGCCATTGTATCATGATGTTTGTTTATGAAATTTTTAAAACTGGATAGGTGAGTCATTATCACATGTGTTTGTTTATGAAATTTTTTCCCCTAATATTACCGTTATCAAGAAGTTTGTCATCAAGTTTAGTTAAAAACAAAATTAAAAAAAGGGTTTTTTAATGGGAAGTGGATGGCGAGCCATTGTATCATGATGTTTCTTGGTTGGTGGTATGATGGTGTTTATGCTGATTTGATTTGAACAAATTGAGGTAAAGAGAAATGGCCAATTTAAACTAATAAAATGTAGTTGGTGTATAAGAATTGAAGGGAAAAGAAAGATCTTTCAAAGCAAGGAATCTATAGTATAAATCACACCTCCACTATCTACAGTACTATGAACAGTACCATGTGCCAAATTTCTCATTTTGCCCTCACTAAGTTGTCTCTTTTCCATTTTGCCCTTTAAAAAAAAAAAAATCTTTTTTAAATTAAAAAAAAAAAAACGTGTCCTCGGACACGGGCTTTTACTAGTAATTGATAAGTTTAGTTGGTGTTTTGAATCATCAGAGCGTATTTTAGATAGACAATTCATGTGTATAAGTATGACTGTTTCTGTGTTTATAATTGTCAGTTTGTGTATTTAAGGCAGTCATTACAGTACATGTATGTGCTTAAAATTGTCAATTTGTGTAATTTAAACTGACAATTTAGGGTGTTAAAGACGGTTAGTGCATTGTTTTTAAAAAAATGTGTGTTTTTAATACTGTTAGTTTTTGTATTATAATGTGTCAATGTTAGTATTAAAATATTTCAATGATAATGTAAAAATGAATGTTAGTGGTAGTGTTTTTGAATGCTAGTGTAGTGTTAAAAAGTGTTAATGATTTTAATTTTGAGGTGTAGTGTTTTAGAATGTCAGTGATCAGTGTTCTAAAACGTGATATAGGCGAGCGCCTAGGTGCTAGGCGGTGGAGCAACACTACGACTTTGTGCAAATCAGCTAAATTGGGCGTCCAGAAATTAGTTGACCGAATAGGTGGTCTAGTCGGCGCCTAGAAATTGTAGAGAATTAGGGCTTGGGTAGACGCAGAGAAATGGTAGAGAATTAGGGGCCGTTTGATTCGATGGAAAAAAAAGTGAAGGAATGGAATGATCAATGGAATTGAATTCCTGAAGGAATTGGAATGGAAAAAAATTGGTCAAATCCCTCCGTTTGGTTGGCACGAAATGGAATGAAATTGTCATTCAATTTCTTGGCAAATCATGTTTGGTTTGAAAATACAAATTAGAAATGGAATGAAAGCATATAAAATATCCAATTTACCCTTCTTTTAAAAAATTAATGAGTAAAAATTTTTTTTTTCTTGGGAGGGGAGTGGGGTGGGGTAGGCATGGGTATGAAAAATGAGTAATTTTTTTTTTTTCGTGGGGGGGGGGGGGGGGGGGGAAGGTGGGGGTGGTAGGGCAGGGGCTGGGTGGGTGGGGTAGGCAAGGGGGTAGGTGGGGTAGGTAGGGGTGATTTGGGTTTGGGGGTATTTTGGTCATATATTTTTTTTTGAATTTCATTGCCGAAGGAATTGATCATTCCTCCCATATATGAAGGGAATGGCAAATTCTTATCTTGGATGGAATTGATCATTCCGATGAAATGAAAAATTTGGAAAAACTAAAACCAAACATGAGAATGTAATTGATCAAACGAAATTGACTATTCCATTCCATCAATCAACAGAATGACAAACACCACGAACCAAACGGGCATTAGGGTTTATTAGGGTTTGTGAAGGGTGAGTATTTATATGAATTAGGTGAGATGAATGGAACGGCTTTTCGGTGGGCTTTGGTTCACTTTGTTAAGGGAATAAATTTCAAACGTGTATCATTTTAGTTGCTTCGTACAACGCAGTTATTCTAACTTTATCCAAAGTTTGTACATATTTAAATTTAAGTGTTGCATAATTGGGATAGACTTATTATATTACATAAAAATAATATTATTAATTTTTGACAAATAACAAAAATAAGTGACTATTTTTTGTATACATATATACTCCCTCATCCCATATATCATTTCTCTTTGTTCGTTTTTGGACATCTCACATGCCATTTCTTTTCCTAGATAACTAATAATCTTTACTATTTCTTCTACTTATTCTCTCGTACTTTACTTTTTTATCCATAACACAAATCAACTTACTATTCTTCTCTCTCATACATCACGTTTCATACTCACAATACTTGCACATTTTCTTAACTCTTATGCTAAAACACTAAGAGAAATGGTATGTGGGACGAATGGAGTATAAATTTTGAGAAAAAAAAAAAAGTAAAAATTTGCCCGATTCTCGGCCCTGCATAGGCGCTAAACCAAGCTCCTCCTAAAGGTCGCCTAGCAATTTACGAATGGAGTATAAATTAAATTTTGAGGAAAAAAGCGTAAAAATTTGCCAGATTCTCGTCCCCGCATAGGCGCTAAACCAAGCTCCTCCTAAAGGTTGCCTAGCAATTTCTAGAACCTTGCAGATAGTTTAAAGAGATTACAAGTTGATAATATTAAAAAGTGTCGGATGTAATGTTAAAGAATGTTAGTTGTAGTTTTAAAGTTGTAGTTTTAAAGTGTATCGGGATGTGTTAATAAGTTTCGATTACATAAAGAATGTTAGTTATAGTTTTAAAGTTGTAGTTTTTCCTAATTATTAGGAAAAACTAATATTTCTATTTGGCTTTGTAATATATTCCCCCATCCCGTTTTTTGCCTTCACCTTTTATTCAAATGGGTAAAGGTTCCGATAAAAATTTCAAATTTCCTAAAATAAAAAGGTTTATTAATATTTTATTATACCCACTAACTTTTCTCTCACACATTTAAATTATGGATCCCATCATTGTATCCACTCACTTCTTTCCTATTACAACCCTTTCACACTCCCATTATTTTTGAATATATATATTGTTTTTTAATTTGAAGTGCTTCACCAACGGTGAAGGCTGGCATGAACCGGGACGAATGAACCGGGACGAAGGGAGTATGTATTAAATATTGCTGTACATTACTTACATTTTATACACTAGATAAATGTACAAATATTTTGATGCATGGATACATCCATCATAGTATTAGAAATAAAATGTATTAATAACAACTGACAAAAATATATGTGTATATATTGAATCACCCCCTTCAAAAACTGCTACATGAGGCTACAAAGTATGGGGAAAACACAACTACAAGTACGTGCCCCTTTCCACATCTGTTTTGCCTAACATATGCTTATTAACGTATACACCCTCCGTCCCAAAAAATATACTCCCACTTTGGCATTCATGGTCAACTCAATCAACCTTTGACCATTATTAAAACCTAAATATCTATATGAAATTTTTAGAATTGCATAGGGATATATAGATTTTCATAAAGTTGTGGTCAAAATTTCGTAGAGTTGACCATGGAAATCAAAGTGGGACAAATTTTTAGGAACCGAGGGAGTACCAGCAGATATATAAATACAAGTAATCAATAATCATGTTGATCTTTTTAGTCAGAGTCAGACTACTCTATCTCCCGAAATCTCTTTTCCCATTCTCTTGTGTCGTAGTCTTGGTCAACGAAATCTCTGTCCGTACTGTACACTATCCGATCTTGGCCAATAAATGTTTTCTGGGACATATCCCGTGCGCTCAGAAGCTGAATAGATGAACAGATAATGAGTTAGGCGTGAGTTGTGAATACGTTTATACAGTGTTGATAATATATACTCCCGTCGTCCTGGTAGTCCTCTTTTGCCTTTGATGGTCAACCCACCTGAACTTTGACCTTTATGACAAAACGATTATCCCCATGAAATTCTAAAAGTTGTTAGTTGTTATTGATGTACTACAAAGAATAATATCAATTTTTAGAATTTCATGAGGATAGTTAAATTTTCAGAAAAGTTTGGTCAAAAGAAGAGAAGCAATGCCCTATAGATATTCGGAAAAAATAAAATGGGTCATCAGCACTTAATTTTAGCTTCAAATGGTTAAACCTCTCTTTCACGTGGTTTTACATCCAAGTTTTGGCAGTATGATCAATATTAACATGAGAAGTGAGCCTCAAGTTAAGTACTATTCAAGATGTAATTGTAGAGAACCAGCAAGCTAAATAATCGCTTATACATACCTTCCTTCTAAGCAAGAGATCAGGCGATTCGAGAGCCAATGCACATTCTTTCCTTGCCTGGTTTCTTTTTTCTATTTCAGCATTTGTTTTCTGTGTAAAGAACCATCGGACCAAGGGAATTGCGAAAAAAGAGGCAGCATATATCTGCAAAGTTGATTTTAACATCATAAAGATGAAAAAGATAAGGTGCCAAATTTAGACAAAAGGCAGAAATCTAGCAGTTGATGAGAGGCAACAATGCCATTGCGAGTAAATAAGATAATACTGTCTAGCAAAAAGAAGATTAATAAGTTTGATTCAGGTGCATACAAAATGCATTAAGTTCAATAATGCACACTTAAACCGGTGCTAGTAGCAGAAAGTATAAACACAAGCAACAATGTGGACAAATACGGAGTACAAAAAAACTTCAAGATATTGAAAAGCGTATTATAGCTTGGATCTCAAGAGTACAATGTTCTGTATCGAGCTGAAAGGTGGAAAAGAAACCATAGAGAAAAGCAATCAAAAGTGGTTGAGACACGGTTCCATTGAATTGAAAATAGCTGAAAGAATATACTTTACATATGGGTCTACAGCAAAACCCATGAACAAGATTCTTTCCTCAGCATCTCAGTCAAATTTCCAAAAAGTATGAAAGAGCTAGAAACTTTTTTCCCTTCAGATAATGCCATTGGCTTACATAACATGGTAATATTAGAATTCTTAACCTCTCAATAGAAAACATGTTAAATCCCACAGAGATATGATTGATATTTAAGAATCAGAAAAACTGTAAGAAATCACTGCAGAGGGAAAGCTGGAAAACATGCAACAGTGTTTAATTCATACCTGAAGGAGCGGAAATATGCTTGCCACAAAAGTGATAAAGCTGCCTGGTGTGAGCGTTATTTCCCTTCGAGAACAATTCAAGTAAAGAGGTTAGAGAATTAAAGGGAAGTCTTAACATTTAAAGTAATGCAAGTATAAACATACTTCAGCATGGTACCAAGAACAACTACTCCGAATAGATTAAGACCGCCCAAACCAACGACCATCGCCCTCTCTGATTTACTAGTTTTACTGGATGATGAACACCAAAGCCATATCAGGCATTAGAAATTTGACAAGCAAAAGTGAACAATCTACATTGACATATACAGCTTGCAGAACTAGGAAACCTGAATTGCCATTTCTTCTCCTTGAAGAATTTCTCAACCCCATCAACCCAATCAGCCCATTTTCTCCCAACATATTCCCTTTTTCCTCCTTTCACTGGACCAGCTGTGCGTTGTAATGATGGAAACCGATAAAGAATATTTCCCTGGAGGAATTACATTATTGTAAAAGATAAACATAAAAAGATAATTGATATAAAGAGTTCCTAAGGTAATTAGGAAATCATTTCTTTTGCAAGCGGAGTAACCTTTTTCATAATAAACAAAAAAGTACTCCATCCCGGAAAGATAGGTCCACTTTTTTTGTAGTTAAATCAAATTGACCACTAAAAAGTGGGACTGACATTCCAGGACGGAGTGAGTATTAACTAAGGGGGTGAGCCTTGGACATGGTAAAGTTCTCTATTGTGACGTGGAAGTTAGTTTTCAAGTTAAGACCGACGGATAGAATACATTTGACCTTGGCTTCCCAGGCCCCATTACGCAGGACAGCCACAAGGAAAGATGAAAATAGACTTCAGATATTATTTGGTTATTCTGTTTTGTTACTTGGGGATAAATTAATGTACTCGTAATTTATGTTATATGACTTCAACAACAACAACATTATCCTAGTGCCGCAAAAGCTCCCACCTAAGGTGGGGTAGTAAGGGGTCGGATGTACGCAACCTTGCCCATGTCTTAAAGTACAAAGAGACTGTTCTCGAATGACCTACGATGAAAATTGCATCGAAAATTGCATGGTCAGACTGCTGCTTATTAACAAATAAACGCAGATAGTTTAGTGAGCCATTTTACTTTATTCCATCATATTCCCAAGCCAAAAAAAAGTGAGTCTTTGGCTCCATCAGAAATGATGGAAATTACTCCCTCCGTCCCGTCCGAAAGGGCACTTTTGGTCAATATAAGTTAACTTTGACCCAAACATAAATGCAGATCTAATTATCTTATGGAAATTCTAAAAATTGTTATTCACAAACCATTTAATGATTTATCAATAACAATTTTTAGAATTCAATAAGATGATTAGATTTACATTTATGTTTGGATCAAAGTTTCCTTATATTGACCAAAAATGCCCTTTCGGGGGGGACGGAGGGAGTATGTTGTATGACTGAATAGGAATATTAGTGTTTTCTTTTCCTAGTTCTTTATGGATTAATGTCATCATGTGTTTTGATTTTGTCTATTTTGGCTTGATCCAAAATACGCTTAGGGTCGAACAACACAAAATTTGAAGAACCCGCTCAATCTCTAGGTAGGGTCGAGTAGTTCCGAGTTGAACACAAACCGAAACAAGTCAACAACATATGGATACCGTGTTGTGTTGTGAGTCTATTTCTAGTGTTTCACTGTGCCTGTCATGTGTTGTGAGTTTTTAGTAAGGGCAGAGGTAGTTTGGTATAGTAGTAGATTTAGGTAAAATTACAGTTTTGCCATGGTCACATGGTTAGTTAAGAAAGCTACTTTATATACCGAGTATGAACCATGAGAGAGACAGCTAATGAGAATTGTTAAATATCCTCTTTTCTTTACTTTTCAATGTTCTGTAATTCCTTCTTTGATCCCTCTGAATTGATGCCTTAATGCATCAAGAATACTTAAAAACAGATAAAAATAAAAGGGACCAATCTTTTTATATTCTTGTGGAGTCTCTATGTATGATTAGTGTAGATACAGGAAGGTGATTTGTCTTAATGCTTTCTTTTGGGTGCTTCCCGAGCATAGTTGTTAAAGGTGAAAGGCGAGAGACGGGCGAGAGACGGGCGAGAAGTTTCTAGAAAAGGCGAATGGCAAGGCGGTTGAAAGGCGGCCAAAAGGCGAGCAAGGCGGTAAAATAGAATTTAAAAAATAGTAAAATAATATATATATATGTAAAATTAAACAATGCTTAAACATGTTAATAACAAGAATTTTGCAGTAAATAATGATCACAATCCCACATGTGATAGCAACTTAACACCGTTAAAACATCCCAAAAGTGAGAATTCTAAGACAAAAAATACATTTGATGTTCAAATCAGTAAACAAGTAGTCGTTTAAAAGCGTGAAAATAAGTGAATTCTAATATATAATTTTAAACGTATAATTTCATGCCTAGAGATGAACATAAGAACTAGTTAAAACTTCGAATGACAAAAGAAAGCCCAAAGTAATGAGAAGAAACAAAGTAAATCAGTAAACATAATAATATTAGCAAACCTCCCCTTAAAGATTAGAATAAAGCAAGCTATCAGTAGTGTTTTTGTCGCACTTCTTTGTTGTCGTTCTAATTCGTTATTTACCGCACTTATTTTCTTTTGATCGCTCGACAGAAATTACAGATATCTTTCTTTCTCATGCACGCCAAAAGCTATCTTTACCCCATGTTTCCCAAAACAACGCATTTTAAGTTAATATTAAAACTAAAATTACAAAATGTCCCAGTTTAACATTACACATACGCCTATTATGCCTTTTGACAAAGGCGGACTCCTCACGCCTCTCCCCATAATCAAGAAAGGCCTCGCCTAGGCCAAAAAGGCGCATTACATCCCGCCACAAAACCAAAAGGCGGTCGACCCGTAAAGGCGCCAAAAAGGTGCAGCGAGCGAGGGAGGCGCTAGCCTTTCACAACTATGTTCCCGAGAATTCCCTAATCCTGCTTCGTGCAAACATTGGAAAATGTTTGTCAAATCTTCGTGTTGGATTGGCCTTCTTTTGTTTATTTGGTCTTGTATAAACTTCCTTACCACTTTGTACATTCTTTCCACTTTCTATTAATGGTTACGAAGACAAAATAGCACAAGAGGGAAACACCATGTAAACAGATTTCAGAACAACAGTTCCTAAAGGTGGTTACTATTGGTTTGAGAAGGCATAAGCAGCAAGTGCTTCACATTAATGTCAGGTGACATTATGTAGCTAATCAAAATATTTACCGTCAAACAATGCAAGATAAGCCAAGAATATATATCCGTCAAAAGAATACTTACTAAAACCAAAAATTCGTTAAGCACGAATAAAATAAAAGTAAATCATGCTACATTAGGGGGATTTCGAAAACACAGGTACCTATTGTTTTCAAGAGCTGGCAATAGTTAATTTAAGTGGTTGTACGACTATCCGAACCCATTTATGCATACTCAAAGAAGGAACAGCAACTTTATTTCATAATAGCATAACAAAGGAAGCTTTAAGCAAGATAAAAAGGATATGAAGGTAAAAGGTAAAACTAATGTTGCAAAAAGTAAACTATAAGTGCACCTCTTCATCCACTTCTGGTTGGCCATCAAATTTTAAAAGCACAGGTAAGATGTAGGAGTCATCATCCTGTAACAAACAAGAAAAGCAATGATTAATAGAACAATCCATAAATTTCATGTATACCTCCCCAAGCCACACAGGCGAAGAAATAATTGTCAGCCTGAATAGTTTGACCACTCGAAGTAATGCAGTGCTACCACAAGTTAGCTTCAGCAGTATAAAAGAACAAATAATTGTAAATAGGGAAGAATGAAATATCGACCACTGTTTATGGCTTCTTGTTTCAATTTAACCACCCAAATTTTTATCTCGTAAAAGACGATTACAAATTCCAAACTCACATTCAATCTAATATTATGTCTATCCCTCATTTAGCTCATTAACTAAATTTAATGATAGGACCTCTCATTTTCCAGCTTGACTCATTTTTACCGTTTATTTCTGTGAGAAAACACAGCAAGTGCATCTGGCTTCGAGTTCATGTACTCGTGTTTTATCTAGACATGTCCAGATTAAGCGCAAGAGATGTCAGATGTCATGCTGCAATTTACGTACAAAACATAGCTGCGTAGTTAAAAGCAAGTGCATCAAAGACGGGATAAAGTCAGGTCATCCAATCCTGTTCATAAGCTAGACAGAGAGAACAGAACAGAACAGATCGAAAGCGGGTCTGGAGTGCCTTTTTTTTTCAAGAAATAAAAAAAAATGCATGGTAAAACTGAACCTAAAAAGTGAAGTGGTCAAAATTGCATTTCTCTTGATAATAAGCAGTCAAAAAATGTTTGGAAACAAACACACAACATATACAATGGTAAAGCTCTCGGTTCTAAAGGAAAGGAAATCAACCAAGTATAAGCAACCTTGGAGGTCTCTTTCCAACCAATTAAAGATTTTTTCAGAAAGATAAACCAATAAGATGAGAGCTTTTCCCTAAGGGCAACTCCAATGGTAGATACCAAAACCAAATTTTGGTACCTATGCAAAGAAGTTAGTATCTCCAATGGTTAAAGTATAGGTATCAAAATTTGGTGTGGAGTTAAGAGAGGTACCAAATTTGGTACCTCTCTTAACTCCACACCAAAATTTGATACCTATGTATTAACCATTGAAGTTACTAACTCTTTTACATAGATACCAAAACTTACTTTTTCATAAATAAATAATTACACATTGGCTTTATTTATCACTTTTCTACTTCTTATTTTTTATGCCTGCTCGTGACTCTCACACTCTTTTTTATTTACTTTCCTTTTTATTTTTAATTATTAAAAATATTCAATTATTTAAAATATTTTAAATGTGAAATAAATTTAACAATATGAAAATGAAAATTTAAGTCATTAATTTGATACTAGCTATGGGAGATGCTAGTACCTTTTACATAGATATCAAAATTTGATACCTACCATTGGAGATGGTAATTTGATACCATGTGAATAGTGCCCATAGGTATCAAAATTTGATTTTGATACCTATGACTTAACTCCATGCATTGGAGATGCCCTAAGCTAGCCAATCAAACAATTTCTAAAAGAATAATTCTGGACAAGAACCCTGACAGCAAGAGCAAGATGATCAAAAGACTGTCACAACATAGCAGTTTATTTTTAGTACAAAATACCATCTTCTTCGTATTCTCTACATCAAGATATGGAGCAAGTTCTTCCGCTGTCACTACGCCACCATTTGACGCGATATATTGACCAATCTGTAATCATAGCTCAAGGAAATGATATTAGATATCAGCATTAAAAAAATTACCTTGATATTTACCAAAAAATACAGAGAAAATGAAGAAGAAAACCCCCAAGAGGAACTAAACATGAAGAATGCCATACAAGATATATAATATTATACAAGGATAAAGAATTCATTCTAATAAGATTGTATCAGTGTCAGACGTCTGCTTGAACTATCAAATACTAGCAGACACTGGAACAGAAATACCGATTTGTAGTTCAATGAAGCTCTTAAAGAAGTTAATATCAGAAGGATTGAAGACTAAAGAATATTACTGTCACGTGGATCTTCATCAATGACGTTTTGTCCTTCTAATAGAATGATCTGAATTAAGTGTCAAACGATTGAAATTTAAAATAGCTTTCTTTTTCGTCACACATTCTTAGTCAGAACCAAATTCATCTTTTACATAAGAATGGATTATGTCAGAACTCAACACTTGTAATATTCCAGTAACTAGAAATGTGTTTTTTTTTTCAATTTGAACAAGCACATAAAAGATATTTCTGAATATCCCTTGGAGTTGTTAACAGTTGAATTCTCAAGCGTGTTTACCTACATGAAAGTAATTATATACCATCCAAACAATATACACGTAAAATCAATTATAAACAAGCTAAACATTTTTGTAGTAACCCAAAAACATAGGAGAAAGAAATCCCATAAGGGTAATCCTTTCGGTTTTCGAAACAAATTGGCAAGACAGAAAGGCTAAGGCTAGATTGCTGGTTTCGAAGTGATGAAACAAACAAAATTGCCCAGTAGAGAAGAAAACTAATAGCATGATGACTAGTTTGTGTGATATTTTGGGTATCTGACCTCCTTCTAGTTTGTTAAACCCTTTTAATTTTTTAAAGTGATTATATTTTGACATCAATTATTCAATCAACAAAATGTATTATGTGCATATACATAGATAAAAGAAGTTTTTTGGAAGGGAAAAAGAAATATATATACACACACATATACACACATATATGCACACACACATATATACATATATATCCATTCGGGTGGACGAGAACCCCCGCATTACAAAGAAAATAACACAGAAGAAAGAAACAAGTCAAAAAATAAGCAGTCTACAGTCTTGCTGCATAGTTGAAAGCAGAAATCCAAGGAAAGATCCTGAGATGAAGCCCATAAAGAAGCCATGAAAACCAATCGATCGCACAGAATAGACAGAGAAAAGTGCCTGAGTCCTGAAAATCTTGGCATTTCGTCCATCCAGAGACATCAAGATAGCAAAATGTCACATTTCCAGGACAAGGCAGCATCTCCAAACATCCCGGAGCCTTTAGTGTACTTCTGAAGGAAAGAAACTGCAGAATTGGAATCAAACAAGACTCATTAACCACCCAGAACAATTGATTCCATTAGTCCGAGCACAAATGGTCATGAGACTGCTTCACACACATCACGCAGGTTTATAGGTTAGCAGAGCCACTCGTTAGCTCGCCCGAATGAGCTGACTCAAATCGTCCCGTGAGAACTAAATGAGCCAAATCGAGCATGAATACATGACTCAAGGTATTTGGCAATCCGACTCAACTCGACTGGTTGCCTCACCTCCCCCTCCCCCACAAAAAAAAAAAAAGATTAAACATACTGCATTCATCCAAGCAGAACAAAAGGCAGTTCTGTCCAAATTCTGGCTATTAAAGGTTCAAGTGAACAAACAAGATAAGTTAGGATAAATAATACTTCCTCCATCCCACTTAAAGAGGTGGGTTTTGACCATACACGCATGTTAAGTTAACTTGCTGACAATTGAGTAATATTTCAAATTGCCATAAATAAATTAAGTTCAAAACAAGGAGGGAATATTTGTTTCAAATTAGGTGGGAAAGGAGGGTCAGTACAGTCAATTGGTTGGAAAAGGGAGGCCCAAAGAGGAAAGTTGCTCTTCAATTGGGACAGCTCACAAAGGAATACCCACCTCTTTAAGTGGGGCGGAGAAAGTACCTTTCATAACATTAAATGCGAAAACAAGTTCCAAAAATAAAGTTCAACTACAGTTATCATCTTTGCATAGTTTCTAAATGAAGATTTAACCTTTTTTTCACTTCATTCCCTAGCTAAATAAACGATCCGCGTATCATGCATGAAAATAAGCTACACTTAAAACTTCTACACTATTGTCTCTATAATGATTATATCTGAAATTTGAATCAATAAATCGCAGGCCAACTTAAGTATTTTGGAGCCAAATTATTTAAACTTCTAAGAGAGTTAACAATATATCTGCGAAGATCAAAAAGCAAAAATATCTCCAAATGGCATATCTAAGCTCTTGGAAAACATCAACCACAAGCAAATACCAACCATGCCATCAATAAAATACTGCCCAACCCATGTCCTGTAATGCGCATATAGATTTCGTCATCTTCATTTTTATTGATGAAAATGGTTCTTGTGAGCATAAGGTAATATGTGCCATTAAATATTGATGGGTGTGTTTGGCAAAAAGGCTTATTATTATACAGGCATCCCCAAGAACTTTTATGGCATCATCCCAAACTCACAGATTCATCTTTGAGTGCATCACATGAGAACAAATTAAAAAAGAAAAATCTAGAAAGATAATCTAAATAAGAAGCTTATTCAAAATAGAGATTAGATCCTACAAGGATGGGCTTTGGCTTTGCTGGTAGGTTTGAGAGATCCGATTTCAGATTTTCTTTTGTTATGCTATCCAATAGGTCCCATTTCCGTGGTTGACAGTTATAAGCGTTCATCATATCACATTGGTTGATATGCATCATAGGCATGTGGATATCGAATTTTCACAACATTTTCCGTTCAAAATTCTGGCCAAGAAAGATGGAGTTTTAAAGCTCCAACGGAACAATCAGTCTGCAACTATATTAAGCATTGCAAGATGAACTGACATTGACATATAAAAGGCCGTTAGTTTTCGACAGGTGCATCATTGCACATTATACTCATAGTTGTAAACTTTCTTACACTTTAAATGGGAATAAATATTTTTTTGCGATACGAATAGAAGTATTCTAGATTAAGGAAATGACGATCCATATTATATATCCAAGTTGAATAACCATAGTTGAGAACTATAAATGACGATCAATATTATATATTCAACTGCTTTATATCTTTACAGATCTTGGGGGATGAAGATGCTGAAATCTTAAATGATTAAGCAATAGCTTGGCAAAAGATCAAGCGATAGACTCTATGACCTCTCTAATGTGCCATGTGCAACTTGCATCGGACAGGGAAAACTTACAATATGCAAACTTCTTAAAGCATGTTGAACAATTACGCATAAGCAAGCAAACAGGGGATATATAAAAGACCTACTCATTGATCTCATTAAAATGCTCAAATAATTAAAGTTTGGTGGGTCAACTACTTAAGCATTAGGAAGTGATAGATGAGCGAAAATGCAACCAACAGGTTGAGCTAAAAACATTGAAATTAACGGACCAGAATCAGAGATCAATTATTACCAACTTCCACCTCTCTTCTTCAATACCTTGGTTTGGATCACCATCACCAAATACAAATGAGAAGACCTACAAAATAATCATGGATGCGTGAGTTTACAGAACTCATAGGCAAACTTTTAAAAGAAAAGTGCCATAAGATTATCTTCTTACAGATTCAATGAAATTCATTCCCTCGTTATCTTTTCGAACTCGTCGCCTCCTATAGTAATATGGATCCCAATACCTAAAAAGACACTTGCATGAGATAAAAAGACAATGATGCCAACAATCATTTATGCATTTCGATGTAAATCTAAAAAGTAGCTGAAAACAAGGGATCTGCTTTACGCAATAATCATGATACTATTTAAGAACCATAGGATAATGCAAGGTTTGAACAACATGTGCCCTAAGGGCACAACTTAAACACCTACTTATAGAAATTCTGGTGTAGACTTTCCCTTGGTGGTGTCAGAATGGAACTCAGGATACCAATGGGAAAGTTTCTATATTAAATATTGTAGAAAATGGCTTTAGGCACATGTCAGATTTACCTTTACGGCACATGTATACTTGGACCTAACAACACATGACCAAGAGGTCATCTTTAGTTCTTTTCAAAGCTTACAAAGGGGGTTATCTCAATTAATCCGTACTTTCAAACTCTCACCACCACAACTGAAATAGAGAATGGACGAATGAGAGCATGAACAGTCAGCAGCTTCTTGTTTCGTGTACAGTATATGTGTTATAGCATTACGGAGTATTTGACAACTGATTGAGTATTTAGGTCCAACCTCTTATAGTCTTATACTCTCTCCGATTTTCCTACATTTTTGTAGTCAATACAAACTTACTTTAAGCAATAATTTTAGGTTAATTTAATTATCTTAATAAACATTTAAAAATTCTCTCTTTTTGATGACCTAGGTTGAATCCCGGGCATAGTTATAAATACCATCCCGGCAAAAGCACCGGTTTTGCCACTGGAACGGGACGTACCGGTACCGCAACGCACCGGCGCGCCCTACCGGGTTTTTGGCACTTCCATTTTTTTTTATTATTATATATCTAACATATGTTAATAAATAAATTGCAAAACATTGTTTTTTATCATTAAACTTAACATAACAAGCAAAAATTTAGTTTAATAATATTAAACATTAACATTAAACATAAAATTAGTAGTCAAAGTAGAAAATTATGTGTCGAAAGTTGTTTTTTTGTGTTTCAACCGGGATGCCCACGTCGGTCAGTTCAGACCGGTTCGGACGGTACGGATCAGTTCACGGAGGTACGAAAACTGGGACGGTATGTAGCCCATTCCGCACCGGTTGCCGAGGTTTATAACTATGATCGTGGGGAGTGTCGGTCTTCCCCTAGGTTCGACACTCGTACACATTTGGATAGGACGTTTAGGTATAGCGGTCCTCACCCCTTTGGACCTCCCTTAAGTGTCGGGGGTGGACCCCCGGAAGAGCAAATAAGGGCACCAATTCTTTGCTTCCGCCAGGATTCGAACCTCTGAAGCTTCTATAGTAATCCACCCGCTTTACTGTTGTACCATGACCATGGGTGCATCTGAAAATTGCTATCGATACTCCCTCCGTCCCAGAGTACGAGTCATACTTGAGTTTTGCACGCTTATTAAAAAAAACAATAAAAAATGGATAAACAGTGAGTTGAGGATATAACTGTCCAAAACACTATCATAATGCAAGTGGGTAAAAAGTAAGTTAAGTGTTGGGTTATTTTTTATTTATTTTGTAATAACACAAGTATTATAAGGATAAAGTTGTCCAAAACACTATCCATCATTTGCCATTCCCATTTTTGGAATAAGGCTCTTACTTTGGAGCGTATCAAACATGAAACTAGGACTCTTACTTTGGGACGGAGGTAGTAGTTTTTATAATGGTGTATCAATAACAAGTTTTTTAATTTTTACTATGATAAATTAACCTAAATTTATTGCTCAAAATACTTTCATATTGACAACAAAAAAAGTGGGAAGATCATTTCGGGATGGAGTATATCCATGGAATCAAAGACAAACTCATCAACTCAAATTCAAGGTCATGCTAAATATCCAAATTCTAATAGCTACAAAGACTTCAACGAAATTTCGACTATTGAGCTCTGACAGCTATTATAGTACGGACATTACTACTTTAACATGTCATGCTCGTGCAAAGACAACCAACTACGCCCATAAACAGACGTTTAACATTATAAACCAGCTTTCAATGAGAGATAAAATAAACATGTTACCAAAACAAATCGGAAGGACTTAGGTAGAAAGAGACTCCTGTGTCAAAAGACCTGCCTCCACGTCTTCCACGATTGTCTTCCTCACTGCCACCATAGAAAAGAATATAGATCAACACATTGTCAATAACCCATACATAGATGCAATTGGATGTTGTTAACAATTTTAAATGTACTTGTTCCAAGAAGAAACTGAAGTAAATTTGTACTAGAGTCAACAGACATAGAGCAACAACTACCTTCTACTACTTGTGAGGATAGCTATAATTGTGGTGTAAACAATAACAATGGAAGCAATTAGTGCTGTTCCGAAGGAAACCCTGATGATGTACTCCCCTGCTGACTGCCAAATATAAATGATAACAAGGTTGGCATCAACATTAGCTCTACAAAAAGAGTATGAACATGAAAGATTAGGGCTGGTACCTTGGCCTTTTCTATAAAAGGTTCTACTTTTAGCCGGAGTGACTTGCTTGCAAGCTTTGAACGATAATCCTTTGGGAAAACATAGAGAACATCACCTTCATCTGAAACCTGTTGAAACCATCTTAAAAGTTGCAACGGTAACTTAGAAAAAAAATATTCAAAGAAGAAAGAAAAGCTCAAGGATCTGTTGAGCAAAAGTATGACATGACATACAGGTGCATTGTAGTAATCCACAGTGACATATATATATATATAATAGACACAAACAAACAAACACAGGCGAGGAAAAAAAAGATGCACACATATATATATATACTTCACAAGTATTCATATGTGAATTGCTAGATCTATTATATTGGCAAAATGAGCCCACGAAATACCAAGCTCGCAATCTCATAATTACAAAATGGAGCAGCTAAAATCCCATTTTTGTATCACGTACGCTCAATGGCTCAAGTTAAGTTTCTCATTTATTGTTCAACAGTAATTTTATTGTTTTTATACTAATCAGACAAAGCCCAAATTTCTTAATCAAGTTTAGGTCACTAAACTCCTTTTGGATCTTACGCCATTAATTCTTGGGCAAATAGCACATTAGTACCCCAAAGTTTCACACGAATTGCAATTTCGATCCTAATGTTACAATTTTGGTAATTTAATGCCTAATGTTCACATTTTTTGGCGAAATTGATCTTTTTTGGATGGCCATAGATTGAAGCCTAACAAAATGAACGAAAAAACTAGGGAGCTTTTTTGAAAATTGCATTTGCTACCCATAAAGTTAAATAAATATTTATTTTCCCATTTTGTTAAAAACTTTACACAACTTTCTTTGTAACTTGACTTTCCAATTTCCAGCTCATTCTATTTGGCTTCAATTGTGGCCTCTCTCTGATCCTTCCCTCTCCTTGCCCCATTTCATGGCCCTTGCTTACCTCCCCATTAGGATCCAACAATCCAACTCCTACCCATCAAAAATTAAACAAATATATATTTACAGAGATTACATCCATCCAAACTGTCATATTTTAGGTTTCTTACGATTTGGGAGTCACCGTTACTTTTGAAAAGGGGGAGTAGCGGCGTCGTTTAAGCAATAGAGTTAAGGGGTCATAATGTAATTAGTAGGTGCATTTTATGTTATAAGAAAATGCTGTCGGTTTATTAAGAAGGTTGTTGATGACAGATTCCTCATTACGGTGTCGTTTTGATGTAATTGCCTTTTACGGCGTATCGCCCATGTGCGACATGCTTTTAACAATCATTGTGAGTGGGGGAGAAGGCATATGATGAATAACAAACTTTTTCTCAACTTTCTCTCTCTATTATTCTCTCTCTAAGCTCTCTTTGTGTCTAATCCTTTTCTCTCTCCTGTTAATTCTTTCTTTCCATCATTCCCAGTAGCTGATTCATAACAAATTTGGTATCAGAGCATTCTAGATTCAGGAGAAATCTCGAGCAAGTATGATCGACACTAGGCTGCAAACTGTGGAAAACAACATACGAACCTGTAAAGAAAGGATTCGTGAGTTAGCTGAGAAGCAAGATAGAGCAGAACAGGTTCTCAAAGGAGACATAGCTGAAGTGAAGTCTTCAATGGATAAAAGCTATGAGATGAAGGGCATGTTTGTGCAGCTGCAAAGATCGTTGAATGGTAAAGGAATAAGTGATGAATGAAGGAAACAACCCTCTAACCCAAATAGTGCAGGATCAATTTTGGGAGCTCCACCCATCACCACTAACTTGCAGCCAAATTCACAAGGAAAAAGGAGCATTCCACATGTAGATCTAGATGATGACACTAAGTTACCTAGCAACCACATGTATAATCACTCTACTGAACAAGATAAAGGGTTAAATGAAGTTTATAAGAAGCATCTTAAATTGGACTTTCCAAAATTTTCTGGTGTAGATCATAGAGGGTGGATAAGGAAATGTTTTAAGTTTTTTAAATATCGATCTGTTCCACAATATGATAGAGTGAAACTTGCCACTATGCACTTTAAAGGTAGCGCTGAATTTTGATATCAGAATTACAGTGAAAAGATTGATGAGTTGAGTTGGGATAAATTCACACATGTTATAGCAGTTAGGTTTGGAATTCAAGCTTATGAAATGAAGGAGAATTCTGTGATTTGAAGCAATTGGGCTCAGTGGTGGATTATCAGGACAAGTTTGAGGAGATTAGATCAGTAATGAAGGCTGAAAACCCATCATTGGCCGAGAGGTTCTACATCCAAAAGTTTATTGGAGGGTTAAAGGAAGAAATAATGTATAGGGTGCAATCTCAATTCCCAACAACACTCACTCAGACCATTAGCATAGCTAGATCGGAAGAGTCTCACTCACTCTGAGGTATATGATAAGAAACACAAGGTATATGATAAAAAACACAGGTACCTTCCTAACAAAGGTAACCTATCTTATACCGTAAACACAAATGCTCCAAAGACCAATTTCAATTCCTTATCTTCTCCCAAACCAACACCTCCATATGGAACCAGCAAACTCCCATCTGCTAGACCCAACTCAGTTAATCAAATGCAAAAAACTGAAACCCCCGACACAAAACCATTCTATCCAATTAAACACCACCAGCTGAAATGCAGGTTAGGAGGGACAAGGGGTTGTGTTACAACTGTGATGAGGTGTTCAAACCTGGGCACAAGTGCAAGTCTTAGCAAATTTATATGCTTATGGTGGAAGATAAAGAAGAAGATGAGGTATGGCATGACTCACCAAAAGAATGGAATGAAGGAGATGGGGTGCAAGAAGAGGACATGGGCATATCTCTGCATCCTTGTCAGGTAGCAAGGGCCTACAAACCTTGAAGTTAGTTGGGAGAGCGGGAAAGAAAGTATTTACTGTATTGGTGGATAGTGGAAGTACACAATTTCTTGGATGAAAAAGCTGCCATAAGATTAGGATGTGTGGTTTAATCAACTGATGAGGTACCCATTACAATAGCAGATGGAAGTAAGATTTGTAGCCATGGAAAATGCAAGGAATTTGAATGGGAAATGCAACATAGTAAATTTTTGGCTTATATGAAGGTGATTAACTTGAGAGATTGTGATGCTGTCTTGGGAATACAATGGCTCAAAACATTAGGCCCTGTCACCTTTGACTTCGACAAATTGACTATGGGTTTCTACCGGGAAGGGAAATTGAAGTTACTTCAGGTTGTAGAAGACATAGTCACATTGAGGCTGATGAATGCCAAATCTATTGGTAAGGTTTTAAACTCCAATCCTTGTGGGGCAGTAATTCAATTGTATTCAATGAGTATTGACCAAATGGAAGAGATTATTCCATCAGAAATGAGTGCATTGTTGGAGGAATTCAAGGGCATTTTTACTGAACCTGAAGGCTTACCCCCAAAAAGGGAGTATGACCATGGCATACCCCTAAAACCAGACAGCCAGTCAGTTAACAAGAGACCCTACAGGTGTCCCTATTTCCAGAAAACAGAAATAGAAAAAATAGTTGACGAGTTATTAGAAAAAATAGTTGACGAGTTATTAGAAAAAATAGTTGATGAGTTATTGGCTCAAGGGGTCATACAGCCTAGTTGCAGCCCTTTTGCTTCCCACTATTGTTGGTTAAGAAGAAGGATGGGAGTTGGAGAATGTGTATCATCTACAAAGAGCTGAATAACTTGACAGTTAAAGACAAGTTCCACATACCAATCATTGATATACCAATCATTGATGAGCTACTAGAAGAACTTCATGGATCTAGGTACTACACTAAACTGGATTTGAGATCTGGTTACCATCAGATTAGGATAAAGGAGGAAGACATTCATAAAACAGCTTTCAGGACACACAGTGGACATTATGAGTTTAAAGCCATGCCCTTTGGATTCACCAATGCTCCTGCAACATTTCAAGCTCTCATGAATACAGTATTTCAGGACTTTCTAAGGAATTTTTTGTTGGTTTTCTTTGATGATATACTGATTTATAGTCCTACAATGAAATCCCACTTGCTGTATGTTAAACTGACCTTGGAGAGGTTGAGGGAACACCAATTGTTTGTTAAGAAAAAAGTAAATGTACTTTTGGACAGTCTAAAGTAGAGTATTTGGGTCACATTGTTACTGGGTAAGGGGTTGCAACTGATCCAGCCAAGATCGAAAGTATGAAGAATTGGCCTACGCCTACAAATGTCAGGAGTTTGAGGGGGGGGGGGGGTTGGGGCTCACTGGTTACTATAGGAGGTTCATCAGGCACTATGGGGTTATTAGCAAACCACTAACAAGGCTACTACAAAAAAAATGCTTTCCATTGGGATGATTTAGCAGATAAGGCTTTTCAAACCTTGAAAATGGCAATGACCACTGCCCCTCTTTTGGTTATGCCTGACTTTTCACAAACATTTTTGTTGGAAATTGATGCTTGCTACAATGGTATTGGAGCTGTCCTTATGCAATAAAACAAACCCATTGCTTTTATCAGCAAGGCACTAGGGCCTAAGCATCTAGGTATGTCCACCTATGAAAAGAAGTTCCTTGCCATTGTCTTTGCTGTAGAAAAGCGGAGGCACTATTTGTGTGGTCACCATTTTCATATTAGAACAGATCATGAGAGCCTGAAGCACCTAATCGACCAGAAAGTTACAAGTGTATTACAGCAGAAATGGATCTCCAAACTTTTGGGCTATGATTACACTATAACCTACAAGAAGGGGGTTGAGAATAAAGTGGCTGATGCACTTTCCAGAATGTATGAGGAACAGAAGGAAGAGGTGACATTACAAGGTGAGCAAAAGGAGATTGAATGTCTATCTATTATTGTTGTGCAACCTGCTTGGGTGGGGAACTATTGACTAGCATGGAAAGGGATGAAGAAATGCAAAAGGTGATAGAGGGTATAATCATCAATGCTAGTGATTTTTCAGATTATTCTTTCCTCAATGGGTTGCTTGGGTTGCTGAGGTACAAGGGAAAGTTGTGGGTTGATAGTAAGGGAGGTTTAAGGCAAAAAATTATCAATGAGCTGCACCACTCACCCCTTAGGGGGACATTCAGGAATACAAGGAACTTATAAAAGAATTTCCCAATATTTTTATTGGCCTGATATGAGGAAGGATGTACAAACAAGGATGGCTCCATGTGAAGTATGCCAGCAGAGTAAGAAAATATCCACTCAACTGGCCTCCTGCAACCCCTGCAAATTCCTACTCAACCTTGGGCTAATATTGCAATGGACTTCATTGAGGGGTTACCTAATTCACAATAGTGGGACTCCATCTTGGTGATCATTGACAGGTTCACAAATTATGCTCACTTTGTTCCCTTAAAACACCCTTACACAGCTTATATAATTGCCGAGGTTTTCATTGACAATGTTTACAAATATCATGGTTTCCCTGTCTCTATTACCTCAGATAGAGATAAAGTATTCCTGAGTCAATTTTGGCAATCACTTTTCTTCCTATTAGACACTACTCTTAACTTAAGTACTGCCTACTATCCCCAAACTAATAGCCAGAGACTAAATAGATGCTTGGAGCAGTATCTACGAGCATTAACTAGTGCTAAACCCAAACATTGGTCCCAATGGTTGACTCTGTGGTGGTACAACACCAATTACCACACAGCCTTGAAAATGACCTTATTTGAGGCTCTCTTTGGTTACCCTCCTCCCCAAACATTATTCAACCATGAGCAATATACTAAGGTGGAGGTTGTCAACTTTTGAAGGAACGAGATAAACAGATTAAGGGTCTGAGAGAAACCCTTTTGGAGGCTCAGCATAGAATGAAGACATTTGCTGATAAGAAGAGAACTGAGAGGGTGTTCCATGTAGGGGATCGGGTATACCTTCGGCTACAACCCTACAAGCAAGCTTCAGTAGCTATAAGGAGGAACTTGAAGCTATCCCCAAAGTATTTTGGCCCTTTCCAGATTATTGCCAAAATTGGGAGTGTAGCCTTTAAACTGGATCTGCCTAGCAACTCAAAGATTCATCCTGTCTTCCATGTATCTCTTTTGAAACCTAGAATTGGGGAACATGTGATTCCAAATCCCTCCTTACCATTTACAGGTGAAGATGGACAATATTTAGTGGAGCCAATTGCAATCTTGGATAGGCGTTTGGTGAAAAAGGCCAACAAACCAGCAGCTCAAGTTTTAATTCAATGGTCTAATGCTTTGCTGGAGGATGCGACTTGGAAAGACTGGTTAGTAATTGCAGCTAATTTCCCAAATTTTAATCCTTGAGACAAGGATTTGTCGAAGGGAAGAGAATCTCATATTTTAGGGTTCTTACGATTTGGGAGTTATCGTTACTTTTGAAAAGGGGGAGTAGCGGCGTCGTTTAAGCAATAAAGTTTAGTAGGGGGACATAACGTATTTAGTAGGTGCGTTTTATGTTATAACAAAAAGCTGTCGTTTTATTAAGTAGGTTGTTGATGACAAATTCCTCCTTACGGTGTCGTTTTGATGTAATTGCCTTTTACGGCGTATTGCCCATGTGTGACATGCTTTTAACGATCATTGTGAGTGGGGGAGAAGGCATACGATGAATAACAAACTTTTTCTCAACTTTCTCTCTCTATTATTCTCTCTCTAAACTCTCTCTGTCTAATCCTTTTCTCTCTCCTATTAATTCTTTCTTTCCACCTTTCCCAGTAAGTAGCTGATTCATAACACAAACATAATGCAAATTATGTATTTTCTCCATATGTATTTGGATTTTCGAAATCGTATTAGCCATGGTTGCAACCGCGGCTCGCTCCTTGTTCGGTTACGAATTCGAGCCGCAATTCGACGAGCCTTACTTCTCCACTTCGCTACAAGATATCTGGGGACGGAGATGGAACCTCGTAGTAACCCGTTTCTGCGTCCCAGCGTATACAAACCCGTTTGCATTTGGTCAACGGGATTAGGCCGGGAATGGGCCCAAATGGCAGCTGTGTTGGCCATGTTTTCTGGTGGGGATGAGGGTGGGGTGGGGACAGCATAATGGTTGAAGGTGGCCGGGGTCGGTGACGGAGAAGAACACCGGTGATATTTAGGAGAGGGGGTTAACTCTAAATTAATATTTTGAATTATAGCCCATTTAAAATAATATACATCAACTTTTACTTTTTTCATTTTACTTTTTTCATTTACACCTAGAACCTTCATTATTGTGTTATTTACAACTTTGGGAGTTGTAAAGTTTTTAATGAAATGTGTGCCAATAAACAATTATTAAACTTTATGGGTACGAAAATGCAATTTTCAAAGAAGCTCGTTCATTTTGTTAGCTTTTATCCATGGTCATCCAAAAAAGACTTGTTTCACCACAAAATGTGAACATTAGGCATTAAATTGCCAAAATTGTAATATTAAGACCTAAATTGCAATTCGTGTGAAACTTTGGAATACTAATTTGTTATTCGCCCCTAATTCTTTAGATTTATTATTTAATTTCTACTTATATTTACTGATCAGCTATAGCTATAGGCCAGGTTTTTGAGGTTTAATCCTTGCTAGTTTTATACTCCACCCCCCCCCCCCAAAAATGATCTTCCTACTTTTTTTTAGTTGTAAATACGAAGGTACTTTAACAATAATTTTAAGTTGATTTAAGTAACCTAATGAACATTTTAAAGTTTTTACTGATAATATTTATAACTAGTACAAACCCACTGTCAAGGGCACGGAGTGACGCCTACCCACTCGCGGTTCTACTCAATTCATTTTCCCCTTCTTTAATCGAAATCGTCGTGCTAGTAAAAAAAATACGTCCCAAAAAAGTAATTTAAACAAAAAGTAAAAAAATAAATTATGAACAATAAATAATAAAATATAAAATCTAAACTTTGTTGCTATTAGTGGTTATGAGATCTATAAGTAAATAATAATAAAAATACAAATCAATAAAAAATCATGTAGTAAATAAAAGGGTGTATGGGGGGCGGAGTTAAAAGACGGATTTGGAGGAGAAGGTGGGGAGTCATTAAACTGGGAGTAGGAAGGTGGAATATTTGGGTTAATCCAGGCCGTCGGATCAATTTTCTAGATTCAACCTCAGCCGCTTTTTATCACAGCGGTTACAAACTGTTTTTCCCGATGTGCATTGTATTATAGATAATGATCTATCAATAACAAGTAGTAAATTTTCATTAGGATAACTAGCTAACCAAAATCTATTGCTCAAAGTACCTTCGTGTTAACAAAAAAAAAATAAGACGATCATTTCGGAAAGATCATTTCGGGACGGAAGGAGAATTCAACCAATGTAGATCCAAAATGAGAAAAATCAATAGGAAAAAGCTCAAAAATAATCGCTCAACTATTGAGTTAAAACAAGTCTAATAACTTAATTCTTTCCTTCTTTTGGCATTTGGACCTAGTAAAAAGAGATCTTATGGAAAATGTCATAATCCTATTTTGTTAAGTTCCGTTTATCGGCCCTTTTATTCAGGGTAATAAGAAAGGAAAATTTGGTAGATATTTGGGTAAAATAGGAATGGCTTCTTTGCTCTGTTACTCCATGAATACCTAGGACCACAAAAACCCTTGCACATCAACCCAAATCATCCCTGTCAGCTCCTACATTGGTATTTGCCTCCTTGATCATCCCTTCAACTCCTCTGGTGTTAATGTGTATGCCAATTTGATTGTCTATATTATTTTCACTGCCTTAATAAACCAATTTATTTCATTCCTATCAATTATTGGAAATAAATGCTTCAACTGCTCATTGGCACTTAATTTGCATTCTCAGCCAATCAGAGGTTTGACTCTCTCTCTCTCTCTCTCTCTCTCTCTCTATATATATATATATATATATATATATATATATATATATATATATATATATATATATATATATATATATATATATATATATATATATATATATATATATATTCCATTTGAAGGAGGGTAGTTGGTAATGGCAGTTAAATGCTATGAAAAAATTCCTGAAATCTTTGAACAAATATTCGAAGTTGAAACCCTTTTTTTGTCTCAATAACCAATGTGTGTTTTCGCTATCACTTTATTTTCCTTTTCAGTTTCTTTAGCATTGGACCAATGAATTGAGGACTCTCTCTCGCACATAAACACATATAGCAATCCAAAACCTCCCTCCCACACAATATATTTTGCACTGTGTCATATAATATGCAAGGACTCTCTCTCTCTCTCTCCCTCTCTTCATGGGAAGGCATCTAAACTAGGTACGCCACCTACTCATTTTCTTGTACTCCTATTCCTTCAGTTAGTAAAAATATAAATTACACACCTTCAAAAATCAAACCCATGCTTATTTTGCATATGAATCCCAAATAAGAAATACTCAATGCAACAAAATAAATTATTTTGAGGTTTCATTTTATAGAGAGATTATAAGAGAGAGAAAAGAATTGTTCAAAACATTGCATTTCATTGATAATAAAATCAAGTATATATACAAGAGTACTAGTTTATCTTTATGAGTAGGAGATATACATGATCCCAAGGATAATTACAAATAAACTAAAAGATTTACATAATGAAAAGATATACATAATGGAAAATAGAAGATACATAAAATCAAGCTAAGTATTATCATATGATATGTAGTATCTCTATCATGCCCCTGCAAGATGGACGGCCTAGAGGTAAGTCAAATCTTGGAAATTAACTCAATGAAGCGTGTACGGGGGAGTAGCTTTGCAAGATCATCAGCTAACTGGTCCGATCCTTTGATGTGGGAAACACGTAGTGTTTGATGTTGAACATTCTCACAAACAAAATGATAGTCAATGCCTAGGTGTTTCATCTTGGAGTGAAACTTAGGTTTTGCAGCAACGTAGTAGCACTCATGTTGTCACAGTAGATAACAGGAGTAGTGGAAGAGGGAAGAATAAGCTCACGCAAAAAATTTTGAACCAAAGTACCTCGGCTGTAGTAGCAGCAACAGCGCGATACTCAGCTTCCGTGGAGGAACGAGTAAGGGTACGTTGTTTCTTGGAGCTCCAAGAGATAAGGCTTTTGCCCAAGTAAACAATGTAGCTTGTTGTAGAGATATAATCATCTTTATCTCCTCCCCAGTCGGCATATGTAAATGCATGTAACGTGTTACGGCTTATGAGGAGGTCGTGAGGAGATGTGCCAGCAAGATACCGAAGCACACGTTTGAGTGCAGCCCAATGAACATCAATGGGACAATGCATGTATTGAGAGAGGCGGTTGACGGCGAAAGAGAGATCAAATCATGTTAAGGCAAGGTATTGTAGGCTGCCTACGAGAGCACGGTATTCCATGGGGTTGGGAAGGGGAGAACCACCACGCAAGGAAAGAGGCGGGTGTAAGGCCATAGGGGTAGGAATTGGTTTGGCACTAGACATATTTGCACGAACAAGTAGATCCTGAATGTATTTTTGCTGGCTGAGGAGTATACTGTTGGAATGAGGAAGAACCTCGACACCGAGAAAATAGGATAGGTTGCCAAGGTCTTTGAGAGAAAAACGTGACGCAAAGGAAGTAACGAAAGAGTTGAAAAGAGTATTATTTGACCCAGTAATGATTATGTCATTGACATAACATAAACGAGTAAATAGAGACAACAAACAGAGTGTGAGAGAGTAAAGAGGGAGGAGTCAGAGACACATGATTTGAAACCTAGACCAAGAAGATAATTTTTGATTTCAGTATACCATGCACGAGGAGCCTGTTTTGAGGCCAAATAGTGCTTGTCAGAGTTTGCAGACATGAGTAGGGTGAGAGGGATCTATGAAGCCGGGTGGTTGTGCCATAAAGACATCCTCCTCAAGGGAACCCCGAAGAAACGCATTATTTATATCAACTTGACGGAGAGACCACCCAGAAGAGATTGTAGCAAGAGGCAGAATGGAATGGACAGTAGCAGGTTTGACAACAAGAGAAAAAGTTTCTGAATAATCTAACCCGGGACGTTGATGAAACCCTTTAGCCACTTAACGAGTTTTGTGGCAATCAATGGACCCATCTGGATTATACTTTGTACGGAACACCCATTTAAAACCAACTAGATTTTGAGAGGAAGAAGAGGGTACTATTTACCAAGTATGATTTTTTTGATAAGAGCATCATAATCCAGTTGCATCGCTTTGCGCCAAACATGACTTTTTAAGGCTTGAGAGATGGTAGTGGGTTTAGCAGCAGAAGGAGAGAGGCTAGCATGAAGATTCAGTTTGGGATTAGGCTTGCGGATGTTGTTTTGAAGCCTAGTTACAAGTCCAGATCGAGGTAGAGGGGGGGTGGGAGAGGGGGAGGAGGGGTGGGTGGGGTAAATGGCAGCAGATTGAGGTGAGGATGGAGTGGGTGGAGTGACTGGTGTGGGTGTTGCTTTGATCACAACAGAAGGTGCATCAAGAGGTTGGGAAGAGGTGTGAGGTGCTGGTGTGAGCACATCAGAGTTTACATCAGCTAAATGAGAGGGGGTTGATGGAGAGGATTTTGCTGGAGTATTTGATAGGGCAGTCAAGGTAGGAACAGTGGTTAGGATAGGTATATGGAGGGTGCACCATTCGTCAATGGAAGGGATTGTATGAGATGAGACGGACCGAAGAAGTTAATGGAAGAAAAAGGGAAGACATGTTCCACAAATTTGACATGGCGAGAGACAAATATTTTGTGGAGGAGGGATTTAAACAATAGTACGCACTTTGGGTAAAGGAGTAACCGACAAACATACAAGGGGAAGAAAGTTGTTCAAGTTTATGAGATGTATAGGGACGAAGCCATGGGATAGCATGGGTAGCATAGACATCCAAAACTGCGGAGTTTAAAGTAGTTGGGTTCGGTTTTATGGAGAAGAGAATAATGAGAGGCAAGATTTAGAGTGAGAGTGGGCATGTGGATGCAAAGGCAAGGGGCCAATATTTTCTAGGCATAGAGGCATGGGTGAGAAGGGAGAGGCCGGTTTCGAGAATGTGTCTGTGGTGTGGTGGCGTTCACAATACCCATTTTGTTCGGAGGTGTGAGGTGGAGTGGTGAGATGAGTTATACCACTGTAAATTATGATTATAGGGCCGCCAAAAAAATTCAACAAGAAGTTTAAAGCGATTGAAAATTGGTGTGGCATCATTTTTATGTTTTAAGGGATGGAACCAAATGTATTTTGAAAAATGATCAACAAATAGAAGGTAATATTTGTAACCATCATAGGAAAAGATGAGGGAGGACCATACATCACTGTAAAGAACATCAAGAGCATAGTTGTCAAAGGCGAGAGGCGGGCGAGATGTACTTGAAAAAGGCGAAAGGCGAGGCGAGAGGCGGGCGACAAAAAGGCGAGCAAGGAGGAAAGTAGAACAAAAAATAGTAAAATATAGAAAATATATATCTATATTCATGCAACACATAAACAAAACACAAATGTGTCCTGAACAAGAATAAAATATTAAATACATTTCACAATTTCACATATAATAATATTCTAATATACTCCCTCCGTCCCGGTTCACTTGGCACCAAAATGAATGGCACAATAACTAAGAAAAAAGAATAAAATAAAAGAAATGTGTGGTAGAAAATGAAGAGAGAGAATGAGTGGGGTAAATAGTAGTGTTGGTTGAATAAATTGAGTGGTGAAAAATGAAGAGAGAGAATGAGTGGTGGGGTAGAGTGAATATAAAATTATAAAAAGTTTGCCATTTTGGATAGTGCCAAGTGAAGTGGGATGGACCAAAATGGAAATTAGTGCCAAGTGAAGTGGGACGGAGGAGTAGTTCAAACCTCAAATTTAAGAATCCTAACACAAAAGATGCATGAATTAAAAGTACAAAGTTCAAATCAACAAAACAAGTACTAGTTTAAGCAAGTGAAATAAACTTAAACCCTTAAACATTATCGAGAAAATAAATCAAGTTCTAAAGTCGTGCAAAAAGTAAATGAAAATTTGAAAAACAGGGGACTGGAAAAAAATTTGCAGAAAGGCGAGAGGCGAGAGGCGGGCGGCAAAAAGGCGAGCAAGGCGAACGCCTTGTGGAGAAAGGCGTACATCCGCCTGCCTGGTTACAAAAAGGCGACCGACCCCTAAGGCGCCTAAAAGGCGAGGCGGGTGAGGCAGGCAGTCTTTTGACAACTATGATCAAGAGGACCAAATGATTTTATTGAATTTTCATAAAATGACAACTTATGACTCTTAATACAATCACAGAAATTTCAATGAAACGAAATAGACCTAGGAATATCTGAATTAAAAGCTTTGCTAACATGACACAAAATTGGATATGACGGATGACCGAGACGATGATGCTAGATTGTAGTTGTCAGGTTGACGGAGTGAACGGCAAGACCAGAAGGAAGTCATTCATAGATGTCAGACTTAGTTTGACCTTGAAACGAGTAATTCTCGTGAGAAGATCCTTCACAACATAAAAAAAAAGGAAAGAAAGTAATGGAGAGTTCTTATCATGACATAATTTCGAGATGGAAATAATGATGTGAGAAATAGAAGGAACATGTAAAATATTATTAAGATGAAAGGATGATGTAGGAGTTAAGAAAGAAGTTGAACCAGTATTTGAGATTGGAAAACCGGATCCATAACCAACAAGTAACTCCTCAGTGCAATCATATGTAGAGTGAAGAGCGAGATTATCAAGATCATTCGTGGCGTGGCGAGTAGCACCACTGTCAAGTAGCCAGTGGAATTGGTGGTGGCATTATAGGCTAGAGGATGTGTGTGAGTGTTGTGTTTGGGAGAAGGATGAGTAGGGTTAGGGTTTGAGGCAGTTGGGTTGACATGAGGGTATTGGTTGCGGAAGAGAGGGCATTGGGCTAGGTAGTGTCCTTGAGCACGACACCTTAAAGGGAGGACGAGGAGAGGAGGAGGGATTGTCGTAGAATGGGGTAGGAAGAAGGTGAGAACTGGGATTGAAGTTTCGGGTGGAGGAGTTTCGGGGTGGTTATTTGTTTAGGTAGTTAACGGTGGCAGGGAAGGAGGAAGGATTGACGGATTTGTGTTTGAGAGAAAGCTCACAATTGATGAGTTTTTCATGTAACTCATCGAAGGAGATAGGGGTGTCACGACTGTGAACAACATGGACAAAGGTGTCATAAGATGGATCATTGAGCTGATCAAGTAATACGATCAACAATGTCATCGGAATCCATGGGACGACCTAGGGAGGCATGCTGATCCGTACAGGTTTTTATTCCCTGCATGTAGTCAGATATGGGACGGGAGCCTTTAGTGATGGTACGAAGGAGGTCCTTGATTTGCTTAAGGTGGCCTTTGGAAGGATTGGCGTATGTTTTGGCTAGAGTTTTTTAGGCTTCGTGAGTGATAGAGCATTGAGAGATGAGAGGAACAATCAAGGCAGCGAGTGTTCCAGCAAGATCGCCAAGAATAAGTTTATCTTGGCGAAACCATGTGGTATAAGCAGGGTTAGGAATAGACAGGGGCGGATCCAGGAATTGGCCGAGGGGGGGGGCAAGATTACACGGGGGTTCGGGGGCAGCGCCCCCGAAAAATTTTTTCGGGCCGGGCAAGTAAAAAATGGGTCGGATCCATGAAATACAATGTATTTTAGTTAACAAAAATGATAAAAGTAAATAATTAAAAGAACGATTGAAATAATGTTGAAGTATTTAACGCAAACAATTTATTAAAATATATTACTCGTACGAAAAAGAAATTCAAATTTGCTACTTAAACTTGGGATAATAGGAAGAAAGACCAATAACAAAAAAAATGGGAAAAGCCTAACTAATTAATTAAGATTGAAAAAATGTGAGAAAATTAGGAGAAAGAGAAAAACAAAACTGTTAAGAGAAAGAATAGCAAAGATGGAAGACAAATAAAATCAATTGAAAATGTAGGTAGCAGGGTTCGAACATGGATTAGAAAGGAAACACCAAAGGCTTTAAACTTCACCCCTTCTACCGCTGAACCACACCACTCACTGGTGTTAATCTTGAAGTTAATTATATATATACATATATAACAAAAATATGGTGGGGGCAAAAAAAAAAAATTCCACTGCATTTCCGCCGCTGGGGGGGGGCGAGTGCCCCCGCCTGCCCCCCCTGGATCCGCCCCTGGGAATAGAGGAGGTGGTGGTAGATGAAGAAGACGGTGGCGGGGTGGTGGCGTCAGTGAAGACAGCGGAAGAAGGTGTTTTGGGTTTGGGGTTAGGAATTCGTTGAGGGGGAGCCAAGAGAGAGCCATCAAGGTATTGGTATAGGTCATGACCAAGAAGTGTGGCTTCAATCTGTATTTTCCATGATAGGTAGTTGGTTGGGGTAAGCTTGAGGATATGACTTGTTAGAGAGAGAAACAACCACTAAGGGTTTTGTAGTATCTATCTGTATCTCTATCAGTGATTTCTCATAGTTAGGCTACCAAGCTCAACCATCCTTTTAATTTGAGCTTGGTACTGGCATATTAAAGTAGACATGAATCCAAGCACAAGCTTAAAGCCTTAAACCAAATGAATTCAACATAATGAGGAAAAAAAATGTACCTCCAAAAAACCATTAGTATCAGCAGCCAGAGCCTGCAGGGCTTTTTGAGCTTCACTCAACTTAATCCCAGCCTTACTAGAAACATCACCAATAGTCACCCTTCGCCCACACGCATCAACAGCATCCATTGTTCGCTTCCTAACATCGGCCGGCAACTTATCGCTCTCGATTATTCCTCCTGGCTTCACCAACGACGATGCCGCCGGAACTTCTATACCAGCCCTAATTACATTTTTAAAGCCTCTAATATGCCGGAATTTCAGTGTTTGATTGAAATTTTGTAATCTATAAGAGTGAAATTGAGAGGGTTTAAGGAGGAAGAGTGAGGGTTTCGAATAACGACTTGTGTAGTGAGAATTGGGGATTACGGTAAAACATGTAGAAATGGAGGCCATGGGATAAGGATTACGTGAATGATTTGAGATGTTCTTATATTTCCGCCATGGATGATGGCTGAGGGTGGAGCGTGAGCGTCTGAAGATAATAATACGAGAGCGGGAGGATTATGTTTGCTAAAGTTACCAGTTTGCCCTTTTTGATCTCTACTCGTTCGCCTCGTTGGAACTGATTATTGACGTTTGGGGACGCGGGTTGAGTAATACTCCATTTCTCCCACTTCAAATGGATCATGACATTTTTGCACGCTTTTTAAGATTTTTTTTTTAAAATGAGTAAAGAATTGAAAGTGGTTAGAAGATTAAAGGAAAGAGAATGTAAAAGTTAAAAATATTTAATAGGAGAGAGAATGAGTGGGAGAAATAGTAAGTTAATGAATGATTTTTTTGTAGGAGAGAGAATGAGTGGGAAGAATAGTAAGTTAATAATTGATTTTTTGTAAATATGTTAAAATTATAAGGGTATAATGAATGATTTTTTTTTTTTTGTAAATCTATAATACAATAGATGGGGCATATAACTGCCTCTTAGCCTGATATAAAGAGGGGCTAGGATTTAAAGTTGGAGAGTTGATCCAACGGCTGTAAATCCTCCCTCCCAATCGTGTTTTAACCTTCCCACTCCCCTCCTTGCAAAACCGCCAGACGTGTTTTTTTCTCTCTTTCTCTCTTTCCCAAATGCGGTCTATCTATTCCACTCACCTTCTGCCACCATCACCATGTTCCTCCCCGTCCCCAGCCGCTACCATGTTCTTCATCCTCTCCTTTACTTCAAAATCCTCACCCATCTCCTCCGACCCCAAATCGAGCCCCCTCCCAAAAGCCACCGTTCTTTATTCCATTGGAAAAAGGAAACCAGAGGGAAGAGGTAGTTGTTGATGGTGGCGATGCTGGCGGACGACATCCCCCAATAAAGTCGTCATTTAACCCGATAAACCCTTCCCCCACCACCTCCGCCATTGACCCTCCCACCCTCGAAACTCCTTATTCAGATCCTTGGCAAGTCCATAATTCAGGTATTCATTATCATACATACATTTTTGCCTTAGCAAATGTCAATTTGAGCTTGCAATTGTTTGTTTTTTCTATGATTTTTCCTAATTACAGAGATTGGATATTGGGGTTACAAACCCCTTGCTCTATTACAAATTCTTAGGGCTTTGATTTGGAATTTTTCAGTTCAAATATATTTGGTTTTGTCGGGTATGGAGGATTTGATTTCATGTATCTAGGTTTAATTTTCGTCTCTAATTTTTCTGAATTTCTCTCTCTCTTTCTTTGTCGAATTTTTGGATTTTCTTAAACTGTTGAAAGGCTGACCTTTAGAGTTTTTGGAATATGTATAGTTCTAGGATATTTTAGGTTGGTTAATAGTTTGATAAGGTGTCTACTTGGCTGTTTTGGAAGCTTCTTTGATGAAAGAGAATTTGAAATTTATGGAATTTGATGATCATAACCTCTTAGAACTTGGGGGTTAAACTTGAAACAAAATTACAGGTCGGGGGACCCTACTACCACTATACACATGATGGATTGACTCTGCTTGCACCTTGAATAATAATGTTGGAAGTGTGAACCAAGCATATACAACATTTGGGGTTGTTCTTATTTTGAAAGTAGCAATAGATGCTTGGATTTTCTGTTAATAGAATTGAAGGCTATTTTAAGTATCCTTGAAATCTCTTTCGGTGAATGGTCGTAGAAGTGATAGATTTCTCTAAGCATTATCTAGAGATAATTGCTTCCTGTTATGTGTTTCTAGAGATAATTGCTTCCTGTTATGTGTTTTGTTATGTGTTTCACGATTCATTTGTTATTTTCCCTTCCATCTGAACCGTCATCGTTACTCTTCCCATCAGCATCATTTATCTTAGTTGTTGTCGATGAAATGCTTCAGGTTAGTGTTTCAGCACTTTTGGGTAAATAAGTTTGTGTTTGTGTGTTTGATTATAATATAGTAATGTCTTTATATGTGCACGCATCGACTCAATACACCACCTTAGTTTCTTATGAACATATTATGTGAATCTTCCTACTCCTCATAACCTCCACCACTTCTGTTAATCTCTCTGTCGAATAGCCATTTGTACCTGCTGGACAAATTGCTGCCTAACACCAAATACTTCATAGATGGAAGAGATCTACTGTCTCTGAGGTTTAATGTGTAGTAAGTACTCTACTATTTTTTCATGCACTCCACCGTTAGCCGTAACACTAACTAATCATTTTATTGCAATTTAACGTATACCACACCAACTGAGCATGCTAAACTGCATCAATTCCGAGACGTTTCGTAGAACTTGCCATTGAGCACAACTTTGTTGCTTTATTCTTCTCTTGGGTTTGGGAAGTGAGTGAGTCTACCATTGCATTGATTTCTTCTGAGGGTTTCTTAACAGTAAACTTGAACTAAAGATATATATCTTGATTTGTATTCTACAAATATTCAACAAGCCTTTGAATTCAAAAATGTATTTCTTAGAATGTGTCGTGTAATGGATTTGAAAGTTTTTTCATCTTCTCTTCCCATTTAAGTATTTGGACGGTTCAGGAATGTGACTAAGGCAAAAAGTCTATATATTATTTAGTTAAGGAAAAAATAAGGGACATTGAGTTATCACATTACGGGGTTTCATATTCAGTAACTATTACATGCTTTTTTCCTTTTCTTTTACTGATATGAATTATATACCCTTTTTTTCTGCTTCATCCATTCTATTTGTTGTTTATTCTTCTGCAGGGATCTTCTCAACCTTTTTGGCTGCATGCTGGAACCCGCTACAGATAAAATGACACTAGCTAGGGGAGTGATTTAATCATTTAGAGATGTATCTACCTAAGCAAATATATGTAGAGATTGAGGCAATGATTCTCAAAATGAGACAAGAGGCAGCTAAATTCCACGAGTTCAGGTTGCAAAAAGAGAATGCAAGTGATAAGGGTAAAAAACAAGGGGATTAAACTGGGGTTTTGAAGGATAAAGTTGAGCAATAAGGTAATTGTACTGACTTTTTAACTTTCAATACACGATTGTAAAAATTTGTGCATGTTTACATGCTTATGTTTATCAGTTTATGTATGTTACTTTGATCATTATGTACTTATAGTTGGAGTGATCATTATAAGTTATTTGAAAATTAAGTTTCACATTTTTGGTGTCTTACACGCATGAAGTAGCATATTGAGTTATTTGAAGTAGGAGGGAGTGGTCGAGGTTACTGAAGTGGCATAGGACAACTTATATATGGGGTGAAGCTGCTTTTTTCTAACTATCATTTTCCTCATTTCTTTCTTTTTTGTACTGTCCCGTGCCGTTGGCACGGGCATTTGAGTACTAGTGTATAAACATTATGAGGGTATAAATGTCCGAAACACTGTTCACTTCTTTCCATTTATGAAATGATCCATTTGAAGTGGGACGTCCCAAAAAGAAAAGTGACTCATTTAAAGTGGGACGGAGGGAGTAACTCTTAAGAACCGTCAATTTGGGTTAGCCCGTCGGGCCAGCCCGCCCTGCCATGTAATAGAGGTGTGTTGGATTTTAAGTATAATAACCCAAATAAAAGTGGATCAATTCGGGCTGGTCCAAATGGATTAGGGCGGGGTGGGCCAACCCAATTTTTTTTTCAGCGCCACTCAAAAAACGACGTCGCCCTTTTTTTTTCTTACCCCATTTCATTTTCTAGGATTTCTAATCACTATTTCAGATTCAGTTCCATTTCAATTTCACCCGCCGACCTCGCCCTCGCCGTCGCCGTCGTTGACGACACACTGTTCGAGTGATTCGATTTCTTTGTTCTCAACATGTTCGAGTGATTTGCTCGCATCATTGCAGGTATGTGATCTTATTTTAATTTTTCGAGTTATAGAAATTTAGACTTGATACATGGAAATGATTTCTACTTCTTCTTCGTCTCCAAGATATGACTGATTCACTGAACTGAAATCAATTCCGGGTGGATTTTATCCGCCTTGATGCTTTTCTTTGTTTCTTCATCTCAAATATTTCATACTCAGATCTTGATATTAATGAATTAATCTGCTCATTTGATTAATCTGCTCATTTGATAATCAGTTGAGCACTAATGTGGTCGGAAAACGTACTCAATTTTCTAGTTTCTGCTCCTAACTTCATTACTATAATTTCGTCTTGTCTATTTTGTTGTTTATATCAGAAATGACATCTAGATCGGTTAAACGAAATACCAATGTGGATGACAATAAATTTGAGGATGTAGAAATTACTGAAGCTAGTGAGCAACCTAAGCCTAAGGTTATGTCGGGGAAAACAGGTAAATAATATTCTGATGTGTGAAATTATTTTGACAAACACAATAACAACCCAGATGGAATTCCAAGAGTTGTATGTAAAAGGGTTTAAACAAGAGTATAAGTGTGGTGGGAAACAATATGGGACTTCACAATGTAAGCATCATCTTCAAATATGTCCCAAGTCGAAGTATTATGATATAGGTCAAATGGTTATCGATCACGAGGAGAATGTTGAAATCAGAAAACTTGACCAAAAGATTGCACGCAACCTATTAGCACAGTAAATAATTAAGCATGATTTGCCATTTTCTTTTGATGAGTATGATGGATTTCAAAGTTTTGTGACGTATTTGAATCCTAAATTTAATTGCATCTCTAGAAATACTGTTGTTTCAGACATTAATGCAATATATTTGAGAGAGAAAGCAAAACTTAAGAAAGCTTTGGAAGATACTCCCAATAGAATTTTTTTAACTTCTAATTTATGGACAACATGCAGTAGTGAATATTACATTTGTTTGACTGCTCATTATGTTGATATTGATTGAAAACTAAATAGTAAGATTCTTAATTTTGATCATATGCCTCCTCCACATTCGGGAGTCGAAATAGTAAAAACATTGCTTGAATATTTAAAGGAGTGGGGAATGTTTGGAATATGAGAGTGTAACTGTTTCTACTGCGGGAAAGTCACAATTGGATCTCTATTTGGAGGAGCCAAAACTTGAGTTTGCATTTTATGAAGATTTGGTTGTCTTGGAACATTGAAAAATGTCAGAAGCACCGTTGCCCTATTCTTGTGTGTATGTCATGTGATGTTTTAGCGATCCCTATTACAACTGTTGCATCAGAGTCATCATTTACCATTGGTGGCCGTATCCTCACCAAGTATAAAAGTTGCATACTTCCTCGAAATGTGCAATTTCTTATTTGTGCTCGAAATTGCTTATATGACTTTGATAATTTCTTATCTTCATTTTTATTTAATGATAATTTAGATATGTTGTTTTATTATTTTTTTACTTGACAATTATTTCTGTATTTTTATTTGAATGTAGGGGAAGTTAATGAAGATGAAGACTTTTTAAAAGCATCTTTATCAAGTTAAGGGTCCAATGTTGTTGAAATTGTTGATTAATGAAGATCTTGTTGGAAAATAGTATGTTTTTGAAGAAAATTATGGATTATTTCCTAAAGGATAATTTTGTCAAATTAATTAATTGTTTATGTTTTTGTGTTTTATTCCATGAGAACAAGAAATCAAATATTTATTTGTCCAAAATAGTTTTTGGATGAATAAGATATGAATGCTCAAAGTATGTGGGTTGGAAAGAAAGTTATCCCACATTGCTAAGGAAATGAAGTTATCTCACATTGGTTGAGATATAAATGCTCAAAGTAAAAGGAAAGTGGAGTTATCCCACATTGAAAAGGAATTGAACTTGGTACTAGTATAAAGACATGGACACAAGAGTAGTGTTCGAGATTATGTAGCATAGAGGCTCTCTCTCACGCACAGGTGCGCAGGGGGTGCAAATCAAGTTCCACTTTGGCTTGCGAGGTGCGTGCATGTGCGTGTCCTGCGGACACGAATGTAGCACCGAAAATTGCCTACGCAAACAAGCCCACCTTTTGCTAATATTTTTGTAAATAAAAAATAAAGCCTTTGACTTTGACTGTTATATGCTCGGCCGAGCAAGTTGTTGCCTCGCCCGAGTAGAGCATGACAGAATGTCCAATTGCTGGAACAGGTATGCTCGGGCGAGCACTGTGTTGACTCGCCCGAGCAAGGCCAAAGCAAAATTTTCTGGACAACCATGCTCGGCCGAGGCATACGCCTTGCTCGGCCGAGCAGTTCCTGAGCATTGATGACCGTGTGATTTTCAAAGTGTAACAGCCGTGCTATAAATGAGGAAAACTGAAAAATCAAAATATTCAGGTTTAATATTTTGGATTAATGACCGAAATTATTTGTAATAATTCTCAGATTAATGTTTCATTTTCAGTTTTTGATTCTTGGTTAATGGCTTTATAAGGGAGTATTGAAAAAGTTGTTAAAAAAACAGTTGAACACTACTAGAAGAACAACACACCAGAGAAAACAAAAATCTTGCTTCTACAATCCTCCTCCATATTTCTCTTGGTGCATATTGTTATTCCTTCTTTGGCCTCCTAGCATCCATAGTAATATCAAGAGGTGATTTAGTCCAAGCATTCTTCAGCTCGCGGGATACTTAGGTGCAAAGTGCCCCCGGTCCGCACGTTCTATCCGAAACAAGCGTCCCAAAGCTCAAGCACACTCGGTGAGGGGACAAATATGTCTTAAGGAGACAGTGAATTTCATTGGGCTCGTGCAACAACAACAACTATCCTTTTGTTTGTATTTTCAGTTTATTAATTTATGTATTTTACATTATTTTTGTAATCTTTTTCCTCTGTGCAAGTTTGTAACAGATCTATGCTTAACTTGGTAAGATTACATTTGCATGCAGGTTTTGGTAAAATTTAGCTGTTGAAGTATGAACATAGTTACCCGTTTATTATAAAGTGTAGTGCACCTGTTTTTTTTTTTTTTTCCGGAAGTGTTGGTGTTTTTACTGGTAAGGATATTAAAATTGGATAACGAGGGTGAACATGAGTGAGGAACATTATGTTCTTCTATATCTCATCCTGTTGACTGTTCATGTACAGTTTACCTGCTTACCTTTCCTAGTTTCCCCACTGTTGTGTTGGCTTGCTCTTCCCTGGACCTGCATAGAGCCCTAGATGGGGTGGGGGGTGGGGGGGGGGGAGAGGGGGGACATAATATAGCATTAATAGTTGTAGGCTCTACGACAATAATCCATTGTATTACAGCTAGTTGTACTGGTACATGAAAAATTATACCTAACCTAACTGTGAATAATAAGCTCATATACATTCTAAAACGTAGCATTTTCTGTTCAAAATTTCTGGTATAAGGGGAATTCAAAATTTAAAGAAATTGAATATAGTGTAAGAACATGGATTAATATAACATATAAATACTTAATAATATAATGATCAATATTATAATATATGGTATAAAGTATAGAACTCTAAATAATATGTAGAATTCCATAATATAAGTATACCATTAAATGATGGGCATAATGGTAATATCTTATATATCAATAGGTGTAGTCCCTAAATGAAGTGCCCCTTAGATTCCTATATAAAGGCCTATCCATCAAGCCTATGAATCACTAGTTGTTTACATTCTCATTCAGTCAAAACTCTTCCTAAGTATTTGAAGATCAAAGAGAGTAAAGGGCACTCATCATTTAGAAGATCTATTCCTCCATAATTTAAAGTATATCTTCTTACTTCATTCTCTTTATTCAAGAACAAGAACAAGACTAAAGAACAAACATGGAATCACAAGGTAATTACACGCTTCCGTCTTCTTCTTCTTCTCTTCTTGATCCAGTAATGAGTCGGTTCATATTTATTGGATCGTAATTGTTCCAACAATTGGTATCAGAGCCTGCTCATATACTAGATTGAGTTTGAAATTTCTTATAAAGTCTTGTGCTTTAATTTGTTCAAAGTTTGTAATCCATGTAAAATTACACTTGTTTTTTTTTGTTCTTGTACATAATACTCATTTTGTCTAAGAGTATTATGTTCATAACTTCATCCTATTTCTGAATTTTGGTTTTACTCAAAGGCTTTCAATCCTTAATGTAAGATTATCCCATTTTTTGAACATAGCCACCATCCTTGGATGCGTTGTGAGTTTGTTCATTTGCATAGCCACGCATTTTTTAAATGTGTTGTGAGTTTGCGGATCTACTTACTTTGATTGGAAAATTGAGTTACCAAGGAAATAATGGTAAGGTCAAGTTTTAAGAGACACAATGGTTCATACAAGATTACCCCATTTACATAGCCAACATCATGTGTTTGGAGTGTGTAAATCTAGGTCTACTTGTTTGAATCATGTTAATTAAAGTGCGAACTTGTCCCATTTACATAGCCAATAATTATAATGCATTAAAAGGGAAATTTGGTTGGAAAACTGTTCATAAAAGGGTTTGAAAATAGTGACTGTTCGTAATTCTGGGCATTGGGGACGAGTCGTCCCGTAGGGGACGAGTCGTGCCCATCAATTTTCTGGAATGGGACCTTTCTGATTCAGGCGTCCCCCTTATAGGGACGAGTCGTCCCCTTTGAAATTCCAGGTCGTCCAGAAAAACTTCAGTCTCAAATATTTTTCATAAATTTGATAATTTATTGATAAAATATGATATCTGGACACCAGTCACGCTGATTGGCGGTTCTTAAAGTTGTTAAACTTTAAGAATGGACGGGTAGAACATAAGGATATTGTCTTTTATTAATAAATTTTCGTTCTTTTCTTACCCTTTAAAGTTTCAAATTTACCTTAAGGCCTTAATTTTGATTAATTATATCCTTAACAAATTTTGGACAAAATTAACATGCTTGTTTCCCAAAGGAGACCTTGTTGATTGAATTCAAACTTGTTAAAAGATGAATGTAAATATTGATATGTGATAACATGCTTGTTTCCCAAAGGAGACCTTGTTGTTGACTAAGTATTTGCATTCATGGGTAATAATTGAAGTTAAACTTTAGGTCATTTTAAATACTTTGATCCATCCCAAAGGAAGGCGGGTGTTTAAAATGAGTTGTTTATATTCTTTATTATCGGGGAACAAGTACCTTAAACTTTAGGACACTTCTTGTACTTGATCCGGCCCAAAGGAAGGCAAGTACATGAAATGTGTTGTTTAAGCTATTTGTTTACCCTAAGATAAATCAAATTGTGAGTCAATTCGAAATCCAAAGATTAGTCTTGATGTCATATTGATTATCTTTATTTTGATGGAATTCATTTTGATATAATTAATCATTGTGTAGATTCTTATACATGTTTTGTTTCATTCTTTTGTTCTCTTCATTCGATTTGATCGAGTGCTTCATCTATTACTACCGCCATAAACTCAATACCTTTGCTAACTGGGGACAAATTTTAAAACTTGGAAAAACAAGATTATTATGGTCTTAGGCTGTTTGGACCTTGACCTCGCATTAAGAGAACAAGCTCCCCGCCCTCTAACTGATAAAAGCACCGCGGAAGACCGCTTAAGTTCGTAGAGGTGGAAGCGTTCTAATCGCGTCGCCCTAAGCATTATAAAGAATGCAAATTCCGGAGACATTTTTGAACAAAGTGTCTCCGAGGATAATGGAGCTAAAGGCTTTTGGATGCTCCTAGAGGAACGCTTTGCAAAAGCGATAAATCGGAAACAAGTGCTACCTTAAGGAAGCTTGTTTCCATGCGGTATAAGACACTTAGGAAGCATAAGGGAATATATAATGGAAATGTTTCATCTATCTTCTAAATTAAAGGCACTCAAGTTAGACCTTTCGGAAGACTTGCTTGTGCATTTGGCTTTAATTTCTCTTCCTCATCAATTCGGTCATTTTGAAACGACCTATAAGCATCAAAAGGACAAGTGGAATATCAATGAATTGATTTCACATGTGACAGAGGAAGAGGATAGATTGAAACAATCTAAACCCGAAAGTGCTCATTATGCATCTACCTCTTCTCGTGGGATAAAGAGAAAAGGTAAGGAGATTGCGGTTGCATCAAAGAAGCCTAAGGGATCATCAAATGATCAAAGGGTGAAAAAGTGCTTCTTTTGCAAGGACCCCACTCACATGAAGCCCGATCGTTTCTAAGTATCGCCAATGGCGAATTAAGAAAGGTATGTCATTTAGCTTTGTTTGTACTGAAGCTAATTTAGTTTCAATTCCTTCGTATACATGGTGGTTAGACTCCGGTGCAACTACTCACATAAGTTCATGTATGCAGGGTTGCCTGAACTACCGAACGCCTAATGAAGGTGAAAGATTCATCTACATGGGAGCTGGAAAGCCGGTAGAGGTGGAAGGCATAGGGACTTATAGATTATCCTTGAGTACTGGATACTTTTTAGTTTTGAACAATGTATTTATTATTCCATCATTTAGACGGAATTTAATTTCCGTCACTACATTAGATCGAGAAGGTTATTCTTGCATCTTTGGTAATAATAAATGCAATTTATATTTTGATTCAAAGCTTTTTGGTACTAGTTCTTTGTCTTATATTGATAATCTATATTTACTTGACACAAATCAATTCATTAAATGAGTCCCATAATAATGAAACTAACTCTCGAGGCATAAAACGAAAGTTTTCAAGTAAAAACTCTTATACCTTGTGGCATAGGCGTTTGGGTCATATCTCCAAAAGGAGAATTGACAAGCTTGTGTCCGAGGGAATATTACATAAACTTGATACTCCGGAAAATAACTTTTGTATTGAATGCCTTAAGGGAAAATTTACAAATAGTACAAACAAAAATGAATCCTTGAGAGCTACAAAAGTCTTAGAACTAATTCATACGGACATATGTGGACCGTTCCCTACCCCTTCATGGAACGGACAAACATATTTCATTACGTTCATAGACGACTTCTCTCGTTATGGATACATTTATTTACTTCATGAAAAGTCTCAATCATTGGACGTTTTCAAGTCTTTTAAAACCGAAGTTGAAAAACAACTTGAAAAGACTATTAAGAACGTTAGATCCGATCGTGGTGGTGAATACTACGGTCGGAATGACGGTTCGGGAGAACAACGTCCGGGTCCTTTTGCTCGCTATTTAGAAGAGTGTGGGATTGTCCCTCACTACACCATGCCGGGGACACCTAGCATGAATGGTGTAGCCGAGAGACGTAATAGAACCCTTAAGGATATGGTAAGAAGTATGGTTTCTTGTACTTCTTTACCTCACTCATTATGGGGCGATGCTTTGAAAACCGCAACCTACCTTCTTAATAGAGCTCCTTCAAAAGCTACTAGCAAAACCCCTTATGAATTATGGACCGGTAAGAAACCGTCCCTTAATCATCTTCATGTTTGGGGTTGTCCAACCGAAGCTAGGCCTTATAAACCTAACGAAGGAAAGTTGGACGCTAAGACAGTTAGTAGTTATTTTGTAGGGTATTCTCAAAGATCTAGGGGATATAAATTCTATGACCCTAAAACTAGAACCTTTTTCGAGACGGGAAATGCTAGGTTCTTTGAGGATGTTGAATTTAGAGGGGAAAATTTGAATAGTAATTTTGAATTTGAAGAAATGGAAGAGGAATTCGTTTCTATACCTCTTCCTATAGTTCCTATCGAAAATCAAACAGTTGTGCCTGAAATTCGACAAGAACATAATATTCAAAATGACGTTAATTCTCCTATTAATGAACAACATGAAAATGTTGATGAGGAAATTCAACACCCTCAAAATCAAGAAGAACCGGTGCCATTAAGAAGATCTAATAGAGCAAGAAGGAGTGCTATACCGGATTATTATGATGTATATCTTGCCGAGAATGAGGAACCGTTAGGTTTAGTGGGAGATGAGCCAATCACCTTCCATGAAGCCATTAGTGGTCCAAATTCTCATAAGTGGATTGATGCCATAAATGAAGAGTTAAAATCCATGAATGATAATGACGTTTGGGATCTTGTCCCATTACCTAAGAATGTGAAACCCATCGGATGTAAATGGATCTTTAAGACCAAAAGGGATTCACAAGGTAATGTGGAAAGACATAAGGCTCGTCTTGTCGCTAAAGGATTTACTCAAAAAGAAGGCATTGATTACAAAGAAACATTTTCACCGGTATCCTCTAAAATTGCTTTTAGAATCATTATGGCTTTAGTGGCACATTTTGACCTCGAGCTTCATCAAATGGATGTAAAGACAGCCTTTCTCAATGGTGACATTGAGGAAACTATCTATATGAAGAAACCAGAAATGGTGACTGATTCGGATCAAACTAGTCAACTAGTTTGTAAACTCAAGAAATCCATTTATGGGCTCAAGCAAGCATCTCGTCAATGGTACTTAAAATTTAACCAAGTTATTCTTTCATTCGGTTTTGAAATGAATCTTGGTGAAGATTGTGTGTACCATAAGTTCAGTGGGAGTAGATTTATATTTTTGGTCTTATATGTGGATGACATTTTACTTGCTAGTAATGATAAGGACCTTCTTAAGGAAACCAAGAAATTTCTCTCAAACAAATTTGAGATGAAAGATCTTGGAGAAGCTTCTTTTGTATTAGGAATCCAAATACATCGTGATCGCTCACGGGGTATGTTAGGATTATCACAAAAGAGCTATATAGAGAAGGTGTTACAAAGGTTTAGCATGGAAAATTGTAAACCACATGACACCCCGGTCTCTAAGGGAGATAAGTTCGGTTTAAATCAATGTCCTAAAAATAATCTTGAAACCAAGTATATGCAAAATATCCCTTACGCATCGGGGCAGGGAAGCCTAATGTATGCTCAAGTCTCGTACTCGCCCAGATCTTGCTTTTATTGTTGGCATGCTTGGGCGATATCAAAGCAATCCGGGAAGAGAACATTGGGTCGCAGCCAAAAGAGTGATGAGATACTTACAAAACACGAAGAACTACATGCTTACATATACAAAGTCGGATCATCTTGAGATCATTGGTTTTTCCGATTCTGACTTTCTTTGGATGCCAAGATAGTCGCAAATCGACATCGGGTTATGTCTTCACTTTGGCCGGTGGAGCGATATCTTGGAGAAGTGCCAAGCAAACATTAGTTACTACTTCCACCATGGAAGCCGAATTTGTTGCTTGCTATGAGGCATCCAATCAAGCTATATGGCTGCGTAAATTCATTGAAGGACTGCGGATTGTCAAAGGTGTTGAAAGACCGCTTAAGTTATATTGTGACAATCGGGCCGCGGTATTGTACTCCAACAACAACAAGAGTTCATCTAAATCTAAGCATATAGATATTAAGTTTCTTGTTGTGAGAGAAAGAGTACAAAATGAACAAATAGAAATAGAACTTATTGGTACAAACTCCATGTTAGCGGATCCATTTACTAAGGCGTTATCTCCTTTAGTATTTCACGAGCATGTTGCTCATATGGGTGTAATGACTTTTGATAATGCCTAAATCAGTGGGAGTTTTTAATGTTTCTATTTCCTTGTATTGTTTTCATTTAAATTGATCTCATTTGGTTAAAGTAGGACTAGTTGGAGAATATATATATGCATTCTTCATATATATTCATTAATTTTCCATGCTACATATCTATACTTTATCTATGTCATTTAGTTGGATATATATATGTGATTAATGTGGGTTTAGTTGCGAATCAATTACAACGAATGCCCCTTTAGTCCTTATACTTATATGACTAATGGACGGGATTGTTTTCAAATGACAACAAAGTGCACATAAGGGTTGTCATTTGTGTTATAAATATGATTGAAGTAATTTATTAAGTGAAGGTATATGTTATAATAATCCAAGTGGGAGATTGTAAGAACATGGATTAATATAACATATAAATACTTAATAATATAATGATCAATATTATAATATATGGTATAAAGTATAGAACTCTAAATAATATGTAGAATTCCATAATATAAGTATACCATTAAATGATGGGCATAATGGTAATATCTTATATATCAATAGGTGTAGTCCCTAAATGAAGTGCCCCTTAGATTCCTATATAAAGGCCTATCCATCAAGCCTATGAATCACTAGTTGTTTACATTCTCATTCAGTCAAAACTCTTCCTAAGTATTTGAAGATCAAAGAGAGTAAAGGGCACTCATCATTTAGAAGATCTATTCCTCCATAATTTAAAGTATATCTTCTTACTTCATTCTCTTTATTCAAGAACAAGAACAAGACTAAAGAACAAACATGGAATCACAAGGTAATTACACGCTTCCGTCTTCTTCTTCTTCTCTTCTTGATCCAGTAATGAGTCGGTTCATATTTATTGGATCGTAATTGTTCCAACATATAGGAGTACAACAAAAGTAATGATACGGAGTACTATACTTTACTTTAAGTTGCAGTTCTTATTATTATTTATTTTTTTTTTATACCCAGGTTCCCCAGCTTCGCCGGGTTAATCCTGGACCACTAGCTCCCGGCCCCTCGGTGTCCTAGTCTTATTCTGTCATTACCTTGTGAGCAAATATTTGTTCAGCTGGGGTTATATAGTAACATATGGTTTATGCTATGTGTGGCAAGTATTATTGCAGCACGTAGCACGTAGATAATTACTGTGTCAGTTTGTTTTAAAATGGATTTGGTCATCAACAATTTTTGAGCTCAATGTCAAAATTATAGAACCTTGTCATCATAAAATGAAAACTTGGGGATTTTTTTTAATGGAATAAGAATTGAGTTAACAGAAAATTTTGGGGAAAACCTGTATCTCCATAAGTTATAAAAAGTCATGTTTTAAATATATCGACTTTGTGTTTTAAAGCCTAAACTCACTGTTTTAAGGACTAAACTCGCTATTTTATTTTCTACCTTAAACTCACTGTTTTAACGCCTAAACTCACTATTTTATTTTCTAGGTATTTTAAGGCCTAAACTCAATGTTTTAAGGTCTAAGCTCGATATTTTTAAGAATGAAAAGTGGGCTATTTATAACTTATGGAGAAACAGGTTTCCCTAAAACTTACTTTTGAGTTAAATGATGTCCTTCTCAATGAGATTGCTGTGCAAGTTTAGGCCCAAGAACTGAGTACATTTTTTACTAAGGGGGCGTTTGTTTTTCTCTTTTAAGCCTTGTTTGCCTCTTAACACTTATTCATTAAGAGGATTAGAGAAATAAGTGTATTTTTTTTTTTTTTTTGAAATAAGGCTTGTTAGGCTCTTAAAGTCCTCTTAATTTTAAGTGATTAAAATGTTGCTGAATTGCCTCTGAAAGCCACTGTTTCATACTATTTGATTTTGGTTAATTTTTTTTTAAACTGTTTACTGTTTCATACTGCATTTACGTTTTTTTTTTTTTTTTTTTTTTTAACTGTTTCAGATAATGAATTCAGATAGAAAATCAAGCAACTTATCCAATTCAGAATTCAGTTTTCAGTTCCTGCCTCTTAATCATTCAGCCATTTTCAGAACTGAAATCAGATTTCAGCACTTATCACTTAAAAAAAACAAAAACCCCCCCCCTAAGAAGATTATCTAAAAAAGTACCTAGCTTGATGTATTCTATTATTGAGATGAGTTTGAATGGTTATGTTTGCAGTTTGCAGTTTGCCCTTTGCAGTTTAAGCAGCCATATGAAGTGTTAAAGGCATACCGTAATGTAGCTACTCCCTATCCATGCTAAAGAAAGACGGAGTTTCGACTGATCTTTATGAGCTTTGTGATATTGACTCGAAAGATTTTAGCCTTTATTCAGTCATTGTAAAGTGTAAACAAGTGTTTGTTTTCCAGAATCATGTTTATGTTTAATTTTACTTGCTTAATGCTTTAATTCCAATATTCGAGCCCTGTTGGCTGTTGTGACAAAAGTTTGTCCTGTTTATGTAGCTTTTACAGACACGGCTAGAAACAGACCTCTTACCGATGAAAATTTCTGTCGATAATTTCCCAGTTTCGTCGGTAAATGAACATTACCGACGGATTTTGTCCGTCGGTAATAATTGGTTGGTAATACCGACGGACCAATTCCGTCGGTATTACCGGCGGATAGTCCGTCGGTAAACCCAAAATTTCGCCGGAAATCGTCCGTCGGTAAGGAGGTACGCCGGCCGATTTGCCGGAGCCATTGCCGGAGGTTACCGACGGAAATTTCCGTCGATAAATATTAAAAAATTAAAAAAATAAAATCCATTACCGACGGTTATATCCGTCGGAAAACTTTAATTTTACCGGCGGATATGTCAGTCGGAAATCTAAAACATTACCGACGAAAACGTCTGTCGGTAATGAGTTTTATTTTTTTATATTTAATTATTTACCGACGAAAATATCCGTCGGTAATGAGTTTTATTTTTTTATATTTAATTATTTACCGACGGATATTTCCGTCGGTAACGAGATTAATTATTTTATTTTTTATTATTTACCGACGAAAATTTTCGTCGGTAATTTGTCCAGATTTTTTTTTAAAAAATTCTATTTTATTATGAAACCACCTGTAAACCTGTCAAACCTGTTTTAAACAAATTTCAACATACAAAGAAACACAAACAACCTGTTTCGCTTGAAACAACCATCTAAATCAAGCGAAATAGGAAAGGGGTAAGGGGTAATGGGAAAGGGAAAGGGAAAAGGGGAGGGGGGAAAGGGGAAAGGGAAAATGTTTTGTTTGAACATCAAATAAAGGGAAACTGTATCCAACAACCAAAAGCGAAACGGGAAAGAGGAAAAGGGAAAAGAGAAAAGGGAAACTGTTTCGCTTGGGGAAAAGGGAAGGGAAAGGGAAAGGGAAACAAAATATGTTTGTTTGATTACATGCCAAATAAATGAATGTTTAACTACCACGATCACGACCACGAGCGCTGCCGCTACCGCTACCGCTACCACCGCCACTTCGCCTAAGGTATTGACCGACTGATGAGTCAGAAGCATTACCGTTATTACAATGCTGTGGTTGCAAATTCATGGTAGCCAAGTATTGTTGCATGCGCAGCTCAAGCTGTTGCTCCAATATGCTCTGCACATGGGTCTGCACCTGGGCCTCCATCTGGGCCTGCATCTGGGTCTGCACCTGGGCCTGCACCTGGCTCTGCATCTGGCTCTGGATCTGCTCCACTTACCTCTGAATCTCTCTTTGGACCCGATCATCAAACGCCTCTTGATCCACATGCTGACTGCCGGAGGAAGAAGATGAAAAGTATTGCGTAGTAGGGTTGCGGAATGGCATATTAAAATACCCAGCACCATGTCCTCCGAATCCAGGCAAGCGGTCTCCCTTTGGTTGCTTGTCTCGGAGGACAATGGCCGCCCAAAGCTTTTCACGAAAGGCGGGCCGCTCGGTGCTCTCAGGCGCCATACTTCCTTCTTCAATAGCCTCGTCACGAGCCCGCCTATCATACTCTTCCTGAAAAAAAAAATATTATACACTATGGTAGAAAATAATATTTCTTTAACTAAATAATTTATAATTTACTAATAGAAAATACTATTAACACTTACATAAAGGGTCTGGTAATAAGGGTTAACCCATTGTGATCCTGAGCCATCAGGAGCCTCCGCAGTATGTGTAGCCATAAACACAGCAGCTGCATCAGCCTCATCATCTCCGTGTTTCTTCCGCTTAACATATAAAAAAATTAAAACTTCAAAATTTCATCAAATAATAACAATATATGAATCAAATAGAGTATTACTTAATTTACAAATGGATAATAAATTAAGTAAGTTTACCATTCGGGACCAAGTCTCGCTGAAGTTAATCGATCCTCCAGTGTGCACACTCTCCCGCCCCTCTTGTGAGTTCCTATTATTTTTTGCAATTTCTGATTTTTTTTGAAAATTTTCACTATTCCATTACTTACTCTCACGCCGGAAGGCCTTCGCTGCTGAAGCTTCGACCCAGTTTACGTGTTTGTTCATCTTTTCCATGCTATTCAAGTCAACTGGACTATCCGACCCACTGTATTTGAGCTGATCGGACGTTTTTGGCATCATCACAAATAATTTCTCATCAACTATCAAACTTCCCCATAAATAAGAATTCTAAAATGGAATCCTAAAAATATATATATAAAAAAAAATTAGCAACAGTTTCGCCATATGTTAAAGAGGAACTCATACATTTACATATTCTCCCCATTTTTATGTTGAAAGAAAATGATAAAGTATTTTGATGCAAACTAAAATATGGACCTGAAAAACTGTAGTTTTCGAAATGTTATCACCAGTGTTGTTAGCATTGAGGGCAACATTGGCAAAAACAAATATATGGAAACGTTTGAAAATTTCAGATGAGAGATATAGATGAAAAGCACACTGATAAAAAGAGAAAAGTAGAGTGAATAATTGGAAACCATAAACTAAAGAGGCTCTGACCAATATAATACATCCTTCATCCAAATCAAAACGACCAATAATAATGACAAGCATTTTCAGTAATAACTAAAAAGCTCCCTAAGTATTTCTTTGCACAGTACTCGTTATTCCTTCCTTCTATCTGCATTCTATCTCCTTTCTTCACATCTCAACGGCCAACTCAACTTTCTGATGGTGGCGAAGTATCATTTAATGGAAAGACCTTGTCAATTTAAATCTCATTTGGAGAGTCTGAAGTGAACATAATATCAAGGCCTTACTGCTAAAATGGATCCCTAATTAAACTACATCTCTTCACTATATTTGACGGAGAGCTTGGCAAACCTGCTGCTAGCCTCCGACCTAATAAACCCTCTCTCTCTCTCTCTCTCTCTAGATCATGGATCTCCCCTGAAAGTGTGATAGCATCACACTTAGCCAAGTCAAAAAGGTTGACTTATTAAAGGTTTTGTTACTTTCTTATTCATTTAATTTAAGTAAATAATATGTATATTATTTTTATTTCTACTAACATATTAACCGAAATTTATTATGTGTTTAGTATTATTTTGGTTGTTTATTTTAGGACTCACATGGGATAAAGATGGCTTGAAGAAGATAAAGAGATAAATGAAGATTGATGATAATCAAGCTATCCAACATGGTCATCCTTACCCGTCTAGCTTAGAACTCCTTGGGCTATAAATACACGATCCAAGGCAGTTCAATATACACGGTTTTTACACTCCAAAAGGCCAAGGGATTTCAGGCTGAGAGGAGTTATGTTTTAGTGAGAGTTCTCTTTGTTGATTTTGTCATTCTCTTAGTTTACGTTTTGTAACTGGTTCGAAAGTGATTTAATAAGAGAAGTTTTATTGTCTACAACATATTGCTGTAGATAATTGTTTAATCCTTTGTTTATTTCTTTTCTATTTTATTATTCCGCTGCATTTCTCTGTTGTGCTAGTGCTGGTGCGATAGCATTAGGACTCACATCAGCTAGTTTAGTGTTCTTGTGAACTTTCTAGCCACTCCATTTCTTTCAATTGGTATCAGAGCCTACACTCGACTTCACTGAGTGAGATCCAAGAAGGAGTGGTCATTATGTAAGGACACTTGAATCAATACCGCCCCCGGTTATAGATGGAACTAATTATGCTATCTGGAAAGCCAAGATGCGTCTCTTCATCAAAGCAATTGATGAACGAGCCTGGCTTAGCATTATTATTCCATGGTCCCCTCCTAAGGCTGAAATTAAGAGTAAAGCTGAAGAGGGTGAAACCTCAGAAAAAGTATACAAAATTAAACCTGAGGAAGAATGGACCACAAATGAAGTTACTCTTGCTAATTATAATTTCAAGGCTCTTGGTGCTATTTCAAGTCATGTGGATGAACACATGTTTAGACTTGTTTTAAATCAAAATATAGCAAAGAAAGCCTGGAATATTTTGCAAGCTCACTGTGAAGGTGATGACAGTGTCAAAGCCACTAGGTTAAGGATTCTCATGACCAAGTTTGAAAACTTGAGGATGACTGAGACTGAGGACATAAAAAGCTATTCTGCTAGAATAAGAGAAATCTCAAATGAATGTCTCTCCCTAGGTGAGCCTATTTCAAATGCTAGATTAGTATGCAAAATGTTAAGGACTGTCACAGATAAGTTCAACATTAAAATAGCTGCTATTGAAGAAGCAAATGACACTGCAACCATGGCTTTAGATACTCTTGTGGGTAAGCTTACCATGTTTGAAATGAACATTTCCATTCAGCAACAACATAAAGCTGAAAGTGTTGCTCTAGCTTCTGCTCTTTCTAAAGCTTCCTCAATTCCAAAAGAGATTGAGGAAATCTCAAATGAAATTGATACTTCTAATTTGAAAACCGAAGATGTTGCTCTTTTAACAAAAAAATTTACTTCTTTTCTCAAAAACAAAAGGGACAACAAATTTTCCTCTAAAAAACCAACTACTTTTGATAAACCAAAAGAGAATAATGAGAGTACTTTCAAGAAACCCACTAGTTTCTCTAAAAATAGATCTGAATCTGTTCAGTGTAGAGCCTGCAAAGGCTTTGTGCATTATGCAAATGAATGTGCCAATACTCTGAAGAAAAAGGGGATGAGCCTAAGTGCAACCCTTAGTGATAGTGAGGACGAAGATGAGTCGCTAAACTTAGCAATCATGGAAATCTCGCCTCCAAATCATGAACATCAATCTGATGTAGCTTCAGATGTTATCACATCTACCATCACATCTTCTGAATCCTTTATAAACTGTTATACCTCCTCGCTGAACAAGAAATCTGAAGAAGAAGATGATGGAAACTATAACGAACTACTGGATGCGTATGCTGAGCTGTATGTCGATTGGGAAAAGCGTGTAGAAAAAATCGCAGTCTTTGAAAAGGTAAATGAAAAACTCTCCACTGAACTTTTGAAAGTAAAAGGAGAACTTAAAGATTTATCCACTGAAAATGACAATCAAAAAGATTCATTAGCTAAACTTGAGGTCATACTCACTAAACGTGACATTGAAAAAATGAACACTGGAAAGGCTACTCTTGATGAGGTTCTTAATGTGAGTAAATTTTTGAAAACTGGTCTTGGCTATGAATCAAATTTTGTGAAAGAAGGAGAAAGTTCCTCAAAACCTAAGACTTTTCACAACACGAAATCATCAAACAAGAAGAAAAGATTTGTGTGCCATTACTGCTTCTTACCAGGACACATAAGACCTTTTTGTTACAAAAGGATTCATGACCTGGGAAAAGATGCTCCTCAGATGAGTGGACGGATGCACTCACATCACCACTCACATCGCCAGAAAACAGGTCAGTTTGTTTGGATAGAAAAGAAGAATGAGGAATGCAAGGTAGTGTTCACCTCTCTCAAGAGCAGCATTGCTAGCTCATGGTACTTTGATAGCGGGTGCTCAAGGCACATGACAGGTAATGCAGAATTCCTCACGGATTACATCACTGTCAAAGGTGGAAATGTGAATTATGGGGGAGGAGCACAAGGTAAGATTGTAGGTAAAGGTACTTTATGTGTGAATGACATGCCTAAATTAAAAAATGTCTATCATGTAGAGGGTTTGAAAGCTAATTTGATTAGTATAAGCCAACTATGTGATGACAACTTACATGTTAATTTTGACAAATATGAATGCAAAGTTTTTGATAACACTAATCAATGCCTATTCACTGGAGTAAGGTCTCAAGATAATTGTTACAAATTTGGTGACAATCTATCCTGCCTTAGCTCCAAAACAAAAGAACTTGAACTATGGCATCAAAAGTTAGGACATGCTAGCTATAGGAAAATAGAAGAATTAGTTAGATTTGATGCTGTTAAACACTTGCCCAAGCTTGACTTTAAACAATCAAGTGTGTGTGGTCCTTGTCAAAAGGGCAAGCAAACCAAAGCCTCTCATCCAAAGGTTGACAAAAGTTCAACATTTGAAATTTTGGAATTAATACATACTGACCTTATGGGACCTATTGAGGTTGAGAGCTTAGGTAAAAAGAAGTATTCATTTATTTGTGTAGATGATTTCTCTAGGTATACTTGGGTTCTATATTTAAAAGAAAAATCTGAAGCACTTGAAGTATTTAAAGTTTGGTACAAAAAAGTGAAAAATTTGTATGGTAAAAAAGTAATCAAAATTAAGTCTGATCATCACCTTGTTCTCAAAAATTTTTGACTCCAAAGGAATCACTCATGTTTTTTCAGCACCTAAAACACCTCAACAGAATGGGGTTGCTGAAAGAAAAAATCGTACTTTGCAAGAGATGGCTCGTGTTATGCTTAGTTCTAAGAACATCTCTAAACGATTTTGGGCTGAAGCACTTAATACTGCTTGTCATATAGGAAATAGAGTTTATTTGAGAGTTGGATCAACCATGACTCCCTATGAAATTCTACTTGGTAAAAAACCTACTCTTAAATATTTTCATGTTTTTGGATGCATATGCTATGTTCTAAATGATAGAGATTATCTATCTAAATTTGATTCCAAAAGTGACAAATCTGTTTTTCTTGGATATTCCACAAACAGTCGTGCTTATAGGGTCTACAATCTTAGAACTAAAACTGTGATGGAATCAATTAATGTTACATTTGATGATACTGCTGACTTAAATATAAAATCTCTTGAAGATGATGTCTCAGATTGTATAGAGACAATACAGGAACCTCAGATTCAACCTGAACAGATGCAGCAAAATGGACTGCAGAAAGCAGATGCAGGTACTGATGCGAGCACATCATCACCTACATCAAGTCAAACAAAATCTGCTTCAGAATCCGAAGATTCTGACTGTGAAGCTGAGAATTTGGATAGGAACAAAGACATACCCAGCAAAGTTCAAAAGAATCACCCAATATCTCAAGTGGTGGGTGATGTAAACGAAAAAATTAGCACAAGGGAAAAGCCAAGGGTCAACTATCGTGAGTTGGCTGGGCTAAGTTGTGTTGAATCACAAGTGAACAAGGTTAGTACTTGCTATTTTGTTTCTAATATTGAACCTAAGAATGTTATAGAAGCTATGAAAGATGATAATTGGATTGTTGCCATGCAAGAGGAACTAAATCAATTTGAGAAAAATGATGTATGGACCTTGGTTCCTAGACCTATAGGAGGAAATGTAATAGGAACTATGTGAATTTTTAAAAACAAAACTAATGAAAATGGGCAAATTACCAGAAATAAAGCTAGGCTTGTCGCCCAAGTTACACCCAAATAGAAGGGATAGATTTTGAAGAAACATTTGCTCCTGTTGCTAGGATAGAGTCAATTAGGCTTTTACTTGCTATTGCTTGTTATTTGGACATTACTCTACATCAAATGGATGTCAAGAGTGCATTTTTGAATGGTGTCCTAAATGAAGAAGCCTATGTTGAACAACCTAAGGGATTCACTGATCCTCATTTCCCTGATCATGTTTATAAGCTGAAAAAGGCCCTATATGGTTTAAAACAAGCCCCTAGAGCTTGGTATGGGAGGCTAACTGAACACCTCATACAAATGGGGTTTAAGAGAGGTGAGGTAGATAAAACCTTATTTATTTTAAAAGAAAATGTAGGGATCTTGGTGGCCCAAATTTATGTTGATGACATTGTATTTGGATCATCTTCCAAAGAGATGTTAGACTATTTTGTCACAAGTATGACCACAACCTTTGAAATGAGTATGGTTGGTGAGTTAACCTACTTTCTAGGCCTTTAAATAAAACAAAATAAGGAAGAGATTTTTATCTCTCAAAGTAAATATGCCAAAAATTTGGTTAAAAAAATTCTCTCTTGATAATGCCTCTCACTTTAAAACCCCTATGGGATCATCCCAAAAGTTGTGCAAAGATGAGAATGGTGAAGATGTTGACCCCACCTTGTATAGAAGTATGATTGGGAGCTTGTTGTACCTTTCAGCAAGTCGTCCATACATCATGTTTAGTGTATGCATGTGTGCTAGATATCAAGCTTGCCCCAAATTATCCCACCTCAAAGCTGTAAAAAGAATTATTAGATATGTTGGTGGAACTATCAATTTAGGGCTAAGCTATACTCGAGAAACTAACACAAATCTGGTAGGATTCAGTGACTCTGATTGGGCAGGCAACACTGATGATAGAAAAAGCACAAATGGTGATTGCTTTTATCTTGGGAACAACTTAGTATCTTGGTATAGTAGAAAACAGAACTGTGTATCCCTATCTGCTGCTGAGTCAGAATATGTGGCTGTAGGGAGTTATTGTTCTCAACTCATTTGGATGAATCAGATGATTAAAGATTATGGTCTTAAAAGTGATATCCTAACTGTTTTTTGTGATAATCTAAGTGCCATAGAAATATCAAAAAATCCTGTTCAACACTCACGTACTAAACACATTGACATTAGACATCATTTTATTCGTGATCTTGTTGAGCAAAAAATTATTAGCATAGAATCAATTAGCACTGAAAAACAGTTGGCTGATATTTTCACCAAAGCCCTTGATTTTCAGAGATTTTCCACTCTAAGGAAATCTCTGAGTTTGTGTGCAAATTGATGGTGTGATCCCCTGTGTGGTCACATAATAACTAACACCTGTATACTACAACTCTAAAAAAAATGCATTGCATGATTTATCTCAGTGTGGTCACTTGTATTGCATCTTTGACTTGTTTCCTCTCTGAATTGTGAATTCTTCTTAAAAAGTAGTCAACAACTGTTGACTCAAAATTTATCCTACTGGATGTCTCTTGGTGGGTGCAAAAACAAAAAAAATGGGAAACAGCTACTCCACTCATGGTATGAAGTCATTTCAATGTGATCAAAATGACATCAAGAGAAAGTTTGAGTCAAATTGACAAGATTATTTGAAAGAGGGCTATCCATGAGAATAAAGAAGAGTGAAAGCTACCCATAATATATTTTTCCACGAAAAAAATTATATGTAGAAGCATTCTAGAGGCTAAGCAAGACAAGATTTCAATTCATTGACTTTCTTAGAGGAAATGCGTCCCCTGATGTAATTATATTCTATGCCACATATATACTGAGATTTATCCTTCACATGTGTATAAATTTTGCATCATTATGTTTAGACAAAATTTTAGGTCAACCTGGCCCTTGGTGAAAATTTTAAACAAATGTTTTTCTCCTACGAATTTATTTTTGTTAATGTATTTTATGCTCAACAAAATTTCCTTTAAAATTAATTTAATGTTCATATGTTTAGGGGGAGTATAAGTATGTGGATTTTTATTGTCTCTATGGTAGGTACATTATCTAAAAAGATTTTGTTTAATCGGTATTGATCATCTAAGGAGTCCAAGGGAATTAAGAGCACTACTCGTACTCAGTTGGCTCAATGTAAGTTTAGTCCTAATTAAACTCCTTCCATATGACTGGCCATCATCCTAGTTTGGTTCAATTTAAACTATAATTCTCAACAGTAACCTAAGCCTAGTATGAGTTAATGAGTGTCATCACATCTCTTAAATACCAAAACCCTCATCTCCTTTAAACCCTCACCGGTCACTGATTAACAACCAAAACCCTTAGAAATTCCAAAAACCCTCTCTGTTTCTCCTCTGTTCTCCACCAAATAAAATGGCCTCTCCGTCCAACCCTCCTTCTCCGACGGCCGATCGCTCGTCTCCTCCATCTCCGGTGGCCCCAACCAAAGCTGCCGTGGAGCTTTTTGTTGATGTTGATGCTGCCCCAGTCTCAATGTCACTCCCTGGTGCTACTGATTACGTCATTGACGCTGATAACCCGGGAGATTTGAAGGCGGTAGGTGCTGTGGGTGGCATGGCGAAGGGCCCTAACTGGTCTTTGAGGCAGAAAAGTTTCTCTCCCAACATGGGAGAGTATACCCCAAAGGTTCACCCTAATATGGCTGAGCCTGATTTCATTGAAGGTGAGGATGAAGATTATGACCCCTCTGCTGATCTGAAGAGGAAAAGGGGAAAATCAACGGCTAGTGGCTCAGGTAGCTCCTCTGGTAAACCCTAATCTCAGCGTAGGAAATACTTGGGTGGTCTCACTGTGTACTCAAGTGAATCTGATGAAGGGGATGTTGAAGCATTCAAAGTTGTGTCTAGAAGAGCTCAGTCTGTAGAGCTTGAGGATTTGAAAGAGGCTGAAGAAATTGTAGAATCTGCTGCTCAAGACCTGGGTGATATCTTTCCTCATGTCATTGTTATGCCTAGGGATTTGCCACCTAGTAGGATCTCCACACCTCCTCTGTCCCCTACTCGTGCTACCAAAGGTACTACTACATCTCCAACTCCATCCCCTCCTGCCAACTCTCCTATAGCCCCTGTTCAGTCATCTCCAGGCAACTGGTATTCTGGGGTGCATTCTGAGGGTGATGTGGTTGAAGATTATGATGAAGAGGAGCATATCCCTCTACAAGCTCTTTTGGACCTAAGGAAGGGCAAAGAAAAAATAAGGAAAGCAAAGGCTAAAGCTGTTGGTTCCATCTCTGCCCAAGCATCTGATATTGGTTCAGATGATGATGAAGCTGAAGATGAGACGTTTAAGCTTGGGAGAGATGAACTTGAAACTGAGAAGAAGGATGCTGCTGACGATGTAATCACATCTGCACCCTCACCCAGAAGGAGCCTAAGGAAGGCCAGTTCCTCCAAAGCTGAATTGCCTAAGCCTAGGCATACCCCAAGAGCAAAACCCTCCTCAAGGAAGGTAAGCCCCCACTCTCCTGAGAAATTTATGTCAAAATCCGTTAAGGAAAGGTTTGGTTTCTTTAGAAAGAAAGGTTTTTTGGTTGAAAGAGTTATTGATAAAACTTTTGAGGAAGTAGGCATGAAAAGGTACCTGGAAGAAAAGGGCCTTTTATACTCTGTGTCCTATCCCAATTTCTATTATCCCTCTCTTGTTAGTGAGTTTTATGCTAGTCTTGTCCAAGCAATCCAAGATCCTAGGTCTGATGTTTTTGAAAAAGTGAAAATTCGTGATCAAATCATTTCTTTCTCTCCTGCCATGATTAATATTTTCCTTCATGCTCCCTCTCCTCACATCCTTCCCCCTATGGCTCCTAAAAATGATATTGCCAACTCTCTCACCAATGGTCTTGATCCCACATGGCACACTCAGTTCAAGTGTACTATGCTCACTTCTCTATGTGGATTTTTATTCAAAATCTCAACCTTCAATTGGAAATCCACATCAAATAAGAACATAGTGACTGTGCCTCATGCTGACCTAATCTATAGGATTTCTAATGGTCAAGAGTTTAATTTGGGTGAGGTTATTTTTGGGAGTGTAGTTCAGTTTGCTGAGAAAGAGCTTCCCTCTGACCTTCCTTTTCCATGTTTAATTACTGGATTATGCTTGAAACAAGGGGTGGAGATACTTATGTCTGATAGGGATGTTGAAAAGATTGAACCTTTTAGTATCCAACCTATGTTAGAATGTCCCACAAGGACTATAGATCTACCTGTAGCATTCCCTGATGATCCAGTGATTGATGCTCAAGATGTGGATGAAGATGAACCTGTTGATGCTACTGAAGATGTGCGTACATCACCAGCACCACCTGTGGACCAAGTAAAGGTACTTACTGATGAAATAAAGTTTTTGGAAAGATGGATGCTCAACACTAGGGTACAGTTCCAAGAAGTATCTACAAGAAGGAACAAATTGCTAGCTGCAAGGGACAATCTTTCTGATCAAAAAATTGGGGGAGCTAGCTCAAGCCGTGTTTATCAAGAAGTAAGTCATGATTTCAGGTGGGAACTACTTGCGGAAACCCAAGATGAAATGGAGGCAAATCCAAACCCAAAACAGGACTGGGGGAGAACCATCAACTGAATGGGGTTCTTCTGTTATCATTGGTTATTATGCTTTAAAAACAATTTTTAATTTCGTGTTTTTTAGGGACAATGGTGATGTTTATTTTTGCTTTGGTTTGGTTTGTTTTGGTTAGTTTTGGACATGTTTGAACATGGTGGTTTATGGTTTTTAAATAGCTAGTATTTAGGGGGAGCGTTCGAGCTCTCCATCTCATATCTTGTGATTGATAATCTTTAGCTAATTTGTGTTTAAAATATATTGTGCTTGAGATGTGTTTTTGAACAGAAAGCAACAAAATAGGGGGAGATTGAAAGTGTGATAGCATCACACTTATCCAAGTCAAAAAGGTTGACTTATTAAAGGTTTTGTTACTTTCTTATTCATTTAATTTAAGTAAATAATCTGTATATTATTTTTATTTCTACTAACATATTAACCAAAATTTATTATGTGTTTAGTATTATTTTGGTTGTTTATTTTAGGACTCTCACATGGGATAAAGATGGCTTGAAGAAGATAAAGAGATAAAGGAAGATTGATGATAATCAAGCTATCCAACATGGTCATCCTTACCCGTCTAGCTTAGAACTCCTTGGGCTATAAATACACGATCCAAGGCAGTTCAATATACATGGTTTCTACACTCCAAAAGGCTGAGGGATTTCAGGCTGAGAGGAGTTATGTTTTAGTGAGAGTTCTCTTTGTTGATTTTGTCATTCTCTTAGTTTACGTTTTGTGACTGGTTCGAAAGTGATTTAATAAGAGAAGTTTTATTGTCTACAGCATATTGCTGTAGATAAGTGTTTAATCCTTTGTGTATTTCTTTTTCTATTTTATTATTCCGCTGCATTTCTCTGTTGTGCTAGTGCTGGTGCGATAGCATCAGGACTCACATTAGCTAGTTTAGTGTTCTTGTGAACTTTCTAGCCGCTCCATTTCTTTCACCCCCTTTGTAAAAACCCTATAGCCCCTAACATTATCAAATCAGTCCTAGCAATCCACATTTCAAAATTGGGTACTGGTTGCCAAATTCGAAACTTATGTCACAACTAGTACATGCCCTTGTTGTCCAAGGCCACGTGATTTTTTTTTTAATTTTTTTTTAAATTAAATTTTTTTAAGGGCAAAATGGGAAAGAGACAAATGTATGAGGGCAAAATGGGAATTTCACCGCTTAGAACTGTTTATACCACTGTAGCAAACTCCTCCCTCATTTATACTATAGATTACCTCTATATATGGTCAAATCTGACTACTTCACAACCCTTTTCTCCCATAAAGATGCCAAAATCATTATATTGTGTAAGTACCCCAATTCGGATCGCTATGGAAAATACCGAGAATTCACGCATTCATGATCCCGAAGACCCGTAACGTTCAAAAGGTCCAAGCTGACCAGCCAAATCAAGGAAGGACCTTTCAGGGATAAAAGGGAATCCAAGGACCTTGCAGGAAATAACAAAAAATGCAAAAATAAATCAACTTGCATACATGTCCGTACAGACACATATGTAAAGCAAGATGTGTCTGTACGGACACTTATGTCAACACGCCAAAATCATTGCAAAATCTCCACAAAGTTCACAATATTTCCTGAAATCCAGGAAAACCAAAAACTTGTAATTACACAAGAGTCCGTACGGACATTTTTGCAAGTTTTTGAGTCCTATAAATAGAGGGCCCCCCTCTCAATTCATTCACACCTCAACCTTCTCATATCTTCCCCCAGCCTTCTGGCAGCCTTCTAAGTCGTCCCGGGCCCCTTCCGGTCCTTCCCGAGGCGCCCCCGAGGCGCTCACAAGCCCTCCCGAGGCATTTTCGGTCCGTCCCGATCGACCTCCCGATGCCCCACAAACCCTATTCATCCCAAACCAAACTCCAAACACCTAAACGGCTAAAACCGGTCCAAACTCGCGAGTCCAAACGAGTTTGAACGAGTGCTAATTAGGGGAGGTTCTGCTCGAGTGAGTGCAATTTTTTCTCTCCTCTTTAGAAACCCCGAATGTGATACCGAGAGTTAATTAGGGGAGATTTTGCCATTAGTGAGGGCAAAACCTCTCTCCTCTTTAAACACCATCATTCAAACACATTCCTCCTACAAGCCCTAGGAAGATAGAACTTAACCAACATTGGTGAGTTCTCCTTCCGCAGATTTAAATACTGCTCTAAATTTCAGTCTTTAAATACTTTACTGCTTTATATTTACTGCTTACAATGTAGTCAATAGTTACTATTCACGCAGACCCGAACCTTACAAACGATCCCACAAGTAGACATGGGCAACCGGTTCCCGGTTCCGGTTCTGAACCACCGATTCCGGTTTCGGAAAACCATGGAACCGAGATGGAACCGCAAAATACCGGTTCCCGGTTTCGGTTACTAGCTGACGGTTCCGGTTCCGATTCCACGGTTTATCCGGTTCTATTTTGGTCCTTTTTTTGGAAGGAAATGGTGGTGCGGTCGCCCCAAACAACTTGGTGCGGCCGCCCCAACTCTACGGCTTTAGTTGGTGCGGTCGCCCCAAGTCTTGGCGCGGCCGCCCCAATTTATCTTCCTAAAGAGGCCAAGAAAGTTGCTTGTTAAGGACCAATCCACAAGGCCAACACAGCTAAAAATAAAAAATGGTAAGGAAATCCAAGAGGAATTGCTGATTCCTGCAACCAACTGAATCGCAGGCAACAACAAGCAGAAAGTTACCTTGACATGTGAACCTTCCATATGACAAACAACCAAAAGAAAAATAGAAAGATTTCCAGTCAAATATATATTGAATAAAAAAGCTGAAAAAATTTTGAATTTTCCATTAGAACCGCCGGTTCTCGCCGGTTCTCCGGTTCCGGTTCCACGGTTAAAACCGGCGGTTCACGGTTTGCAGATATTTCGAACCGGAATGTAACCGCGAACCGGATGATTTCGGTTCACCTCGATTTCGGTTCCAATTCGGTTCTCCGGTTCTTCCCGATTTTGGTTCCGGTTTGCCCATGTCTACCCACAAGGCCTTCCATTACACTATGGAGGTCTGACGGTGATAGGGGTTTGTTAATATTTCCGCACTATCTTTCAATTATTTATTTAATGCATTTTATTTAAAAGCACACACACATACACATACACATACAACATTTAAAGAAAGAAGGGTACCGAAAGACTCATGTATACAAGGCGACTCGAGTGAGCTCAAAATATCTCTTCTCGAGGCGTAACCTGACCTCCGAACTCAAAATCTCATCACACAACAAAACAAACAAAAACAGCCTTTTCTCAATGTTTTGGGCGTAATAAAAAAGGCGTGGCGACTCTACAAAATGAAAAGCAGCGACGGGCCACCCGGCCGCGAGATGCCGTCCGCACGCCGGATCGGGTAATTTCAATTGGCGACTCCGCTGGGGATCTTTTGTTTAAAATAACTTTTAAACAAAAAAAAAAGATTTTTAAAACAATGATGAAGGTCAAACTTTCATTTTACCCTTTTTTTAAATGTTGTGTGTGTGTGTGCATGTGCTTTACTTTTTTCAAAAAATACAAAAAAATGCATCATAATACATCTGTGTACATACTTTTAAAACATATTCAGCAAAAACTTTATGTTTTACTCAGAAAAGGAATTTTAGTGACCGCACACTACGCGCACTCTTATCCTGTACACTATAACCCCAAACCCGGGATGGTCTCAGATGCAGTTCGATTGGTGTTCCTATGCCTTTGAGCGCGTACGGGATCATTCCAAACTTCCCATCCTAGCCAGTGTCAACCATGCACTTTTGCGTCACACTCTGTCCAGACTCGGTTGGTTTTTGACCCAGTTCGTGTCATAAGGCTGGATACATATCCCATTTCGGCCATTATCTTAGTCAAAGCCCAGAAATCAAGATCTCTTGCGCAAGAAAGACGATGAGTAGCTTTAGAAATCAAGATCCGACCCGATCTTGATTTCTAAAGCTATACTTAGACAATGATCCGTATTGGATATACGTCCATGACACCATGTCATCATGCCTTTAATGCGTCATCCATGACAATATGACCTAGCAAAATAACCTAAAGTCATAGATCCCTTCGCAAGCAAGGTAAAGAGAGGTCATGCCGAATTCTTTACCCGATCTTGACTTAGGTACTGGCTCCGTTTACTATTCACATGGCAGATGCATTAAAACGAACATGACAGGCTTGGTCCTTAGATTCGTTTTTTCTTTTGGCCGGTGGAAACTGCTTGCCCTATAGGACCCTCGCCCGGGGCTGTACACCCTGGGAGGTCGAAACACATGTGCAAAACGAGGTGCTTATATCCGTAGTGATGGTTTCCACTGACCCAGGATCTAGAATAGTTGATAAAAAGAAGAGCAATCTTTTCCAACCCATTTAGGATTCTGAGAAAACATGTTTTAAGTAAATTAAAACAACAAAAAATAAAAAAAAGAAACTGCATATCGCATGAGCTTTCCCCTTTCATCCAAAAATCCCTCCTGAGTCTAAACCCTACCTTTCACCCCCTCCGGCAAACCAAGAGTGGTTGAGAGTCCCCGGGAGCCGTCTCTTCAGTATCAAAGTCGCAAGGTCCGACAGCCTTTCCGGTTCAGCCGTCAGAACGGTTCATCTTTCCCCCATGGCAGGGTTAACAGATAACAGTGAAGGAAATGGAACTCCGCCCCCGGGAAATTTCCAAACGATGGAAGAAGTATGGAAAGCTTTCAAAGCTCTTGAAAAATGCCAAGGCGAGCAGCATGCTTGGATCAAAGGTGCCATGCATCATTTTGGAACATTGGCAATCCCCCAGCCCGCTGGGACTCTCGTAAAAAGGGAGGACGCGCCCGCACCCTCAGATCCCAATGTCTCTCACCATCCCCTGGGATCCAATCCTTTGCCTCTATACGAGCCCCGCAACTACAAAGTGAAGTCCCAATGCCCGCCAGGGAAGGACATCCCGAGCCGATGCCCCGAGGTTTTGAGCTCACCACAAACTGGCAAACACATTTGGTGGGATGTTTGCGACTGCCCCGCTTGTCTAGATGCGGATTTCCAAGATGAAATAAATGAGGACCATCCCCCAAGAAGGAGAAAATCCTCTTCCCAACAAAAGCTGAGAAAGAGGTATGAAGCCGGTGATCCCACGGTTGGAACCCTCAGAGAACCATCTGGAAAATTTGACTACTATGTCATTTATTCCAACAAATCTCCTCAGCCTAACTCAACTCAAGATCATGGCCATTTCTGCTCCATGATAAGCTGGGATGAGCTCCGCACAGCGACCGACGATCCAAAAGTTTCGATGCCCCAGCCTTTATCTTGGGATGATCTCCGCACAGCGACCGACGATCCAAACGTTTCGATGCCCCAGCCTTTATCTTGGGAGGACATCAAAGCAGCCGTCAAATCCTCAACAAAAGCAATAACGGTGAACGAGCAAAGATGCGATGCATGGCCGTACGCTAACCAGGGCCCTCCCATGACAGAACTGGGAGAAACAAGCAAAGGAGGAGTAAAGCCGGAAGTAAACGTGCTGACTCGTTCTGGCCAGGTCCCGATAAATCCTCCAATGACGGACAAAAGGCTAGTAATACCTGAGCCTCGAACCGAGAAAGGCCTCTACGCCAAGGAAGTTGAAGTGCTTGACCTAGAGGCTTAAGACCCGATCTTGACCCAGCTCAAGCGCACTCAAGCCAACATATCCCTTTGGTCCCTACTCACTTCCTCCTATCCTCAGAAACCCAAGCTGTAAGAAATTCTAGCCCGGACCATGGTTACAATCAATGTAACCCCGGATGAGGCGGTCCAAATGATCGGCAATGTTCACTATGGTAACATCATTACCTTCACTAAGCTTGATCTGCCAAAATTTGGGGCTAACCATAACGAGCCTCTCTACATTACCATTCAACTTGACGAGCGTCGCCTTCCTCGGGTCTTGGTGATGGAGGATCGGCCATGAATGTCCTCCCTGCCAAAATGATGAATCTGTTAGGGATCAAGCCTACTGATCTAAAGCCCTCAACTCAGACGATCAAAGCTTATGACTCAACTTCCCGCTCAGTCTTGGGGGTAGCCACTCTGAAGCTATGGTTCGGAAAACAGATGATGCCAAGAGAATTCCAGGTCATCGACATCCCGATCACCTTTACCTCCATCTTGGGCCGGCCTTGGTTGCACCAAATAAACGGGGTGGCATCCACTCTACATCAATGCGTAAAATTCGTGTAAGGAAGCAATCTCAGCACAATCTATGGGGACAGTGTGACCACAGAAGTGACCAACACAAATGGCATCCCGGTCCTGGAAATCAAGCATGACGAAGAAGGCATGATGTTGATGGGATTCACGGTTGAAAGCCCGAAGGCACAAGTATGCTGCATAGACCTCCCTCTGTCTTGGGATCGGATTCCTCCTCCCATAAAGATGATGAAGCTCATGAATTACATTCCGGGGCTCGGTTTGAGCAAACACTATCAAGGCACCCACAAGATCATCGAGTCAAAGAACAAACCCATCGTGGCCTAGGGTACGTCCCTACTCCCAAAGATGTTACGGAGGACAGAAAAGCTGCACGCGAAAAGCACCCAGTTATTGATAAAAGAGGCTCATACGCGACCTCCGAGCTTCGTTCCTACAGCTTCGACATGGCCTGGTACTTCACAAAGAAAACCGGTGACTTGAATGAAGACTTGAGGAAGAGGGTTGATCAACGCCAAACAAGGTTGGTCGATAACAATGGACAAATGGGAGAAGCTCCAACAAAACCTTAAGAAGTTCAGAGGCCTCAAGCCAAACCCCATCAGGAGAGCATTCCTTAACGCACCAACCCTACCGGGACCCACCACCACTACTATTCACAATGAATTTTGGTTCAGGAAAACCCCTTCTTTGGTAGAGGAGTTCAAAAAACTTTATGTCATCACCCCTGCCACGGACAAGCGAGATGAGTCAGTATTCGAGCTAACGTGCCCAAGGCAAGAAAAGAAGACTCTGCAGAAGATGCCTGGAACGAGCCTTCGCTACAGCAACTTTTCAATGAAGAAATAGAAATACCAGACTTAATCGATTTTGTTTCTGATAACTCTGTGGTAGCCATGATTGGGGATAATAGCGCGAAGCCTTTTGACCCTCGCATCCTCTCAAGCCCATCAACAATGCTATTAAAGAACTGGGCCACCTTCTCCGGACCTGCAGTCAGCAAGGAGGAAATGATTCGAAAGTTTGGTCTAACCCCTCGCGTCATAGAGTCTAGCTCAGAGTCTGTTGTCTTTGAATTCGAGTCTCTCGAGTCATCTGATGGCCTTACGCCGGACGATTATGAGTTCATAGCCAACAATGTATTTCCCTATGCTTTAAATGAAAGATTCGACCTTTCCGAGTATCCTCTCATTGCATCTTTATCGAATGATAAATTAACTAACAAATCGAAAACAGTTAATAACGATTCACTCGATAAAGACGCAGACACATGAAACAAACAATATATTAAAGAAATCTTTAAGCATGTTGTCAAACGAGAGGAAAACCGAGCCCAAGGTGCCAAGGAGGTTTTAACCAAAGTGAATTTGGGGACTGCTAAAGAGCCTAAAGAGACGCAAATCGGAAGTTTCTTCACCGGCACCGAGCAAGAAGCATTGACTACACTGCTCAAAGAATTCGTGGATTTGTTCGCTTGATCCTACCAAGAAATGCCCGGCCTAGATCCAGCCATAGTGGAACATTGGATTCCCTTGAATCCCGAGGCTAAGCCCATCAAGCAGAAGCTACGCCGAATCAAGCCAGAATGGTCCTTACAAGTCAAGGAAGAGATCGAAAAGATGCTCCGCGTCGGCTTCATAAGGGTGTCGAATACCCGACTTGGCTTTCCAACATAGTCACGGTCACCAAGGCCAATGGGAAAGTACGATGTTGCGTGGACTTCTGAGATCTCAACAAAGAAAGTCCCAAGGACGACTTTCCATTGCCAAACATAGACATGTTGGTCGATACTACGACCAATTTTGAGGTTAAGTCCTTCGTGGATGGATTTTCCGGCTACAATCAAATCAAGATGGCCGAAGAAGACCAAGATTAAACCGCTTTCACAACCCCCTGGGGAACCTACTGCTACACAGTAATGCCGTTTGGACTAAAGAATGCTATGGCTACCTACCAACGGGCAGCAACCGCCCTCTTCCATGACATGATCCACAAAGAGATCGAAGTATACGTCGACAACATGATCATCCACTCAAAGGGATCAGATGGACAACACCTCATCGACCTAAGAAAATTCTTCGATCATCTTCGGAAGCACTCAATGAGGTTGAACCCTGCCAAATGATCGTTCGGAGTCATCTGAGGCAAAGTCTTGGGATACATGGTCACAGAACGAGGCATCGAAGTCGATCCCCAAAAGATCAAGGCCATAATCGAGATGAGACCACCGCAAACCCAAACAGAAGTGAAAAGCTTCATGGGCCGCTTGCAGTACATCAGCCGCTTCGTTAATCAGCTGACATCCATGTGTGAGCCAATCTTTCGACTAATGAAAAAGAATGCGGACATTGAGTGGAACCCGGAATGCCAAGATGCCTTTGAAAAGATAAAGGCGTACCTTGTGAGTTCTCTGATTCTCTGTAATCCCCACGAAGAGAAGCCACTCTTACTGTACCTGACTGTAACCGACACCGCAGTTGGAGCCATGCTAGGCCAAGAAAAGAAAGAGTCAAAAATCGAAAGCGCCATCTACTTCGTGAGCCGAAAGTTCCAAGGCAGCGAGCTCAACTACTCAGCCCTAGAGAAAACCTGCGCAACTCTAGTATGGGTCGTCGAAAAATTGCGACACTACATGCAATTGCACATAGTGCACCTGGTCTCCAAGATGGATCTGATCAAATATCTCTTCGACAAACCATCACTGTCAATGAGACTAGCCAAATTGTCCTTCTTTTTGGTGGAGTTGACATCAAATACGTAAACCAAAAGTCGATCAAGGGATGGGTAATGGCCGAACAATTGACCGACTTCTCAACCGACAAAGCCAAAGGTCCCGAACCGCAATTTCCAGACGAAGGAATCTTCACACTTGAAGGCGAGAATCGATGGCAGCTTTTCTTCGACGAAGCAGCCAACAAAAGGGAAATGGCATTGGAATGCTCTTGGTTGACCCAAAAGACAAGCACACCCCAATCGCCATAAAGCTAAACTTTGAGGTGACCAACAATGCTGCCGAATACGAAGCATGTGATGCCGGTCTAGAGGCTGCCCTCGAAAGAAACGTCTAAGAGATAGAAGTCTACGGGGACTCAGCCTTGATCATCAATCAAGTTTCCAAAAAATGGAAAACAATAGACCTAGGCGTGCAAAAATACCATGCCTGCATGGAAAACCTCATCGTGCAATTCAAAGAGGTCACCTTTCACTATCTGCCGAGGGATCGGAATCGGTTTGCAGACGCCCTAGCCACCTTAGCTTTACTCGTAGAGATCCCTGAAGGGAAGGCGGTAAAGCCATTCAAAGTAGGAAAGAAGGAAATTCCTGCCTACTGCTGTGAAATCGAGGCAGAGTCCAAGCCAATCGACGAGCCTTGGTATAACCAAATCTATCAATACCTCAAGAACGGGGAAACCGCTTTCATAAATGAGGAAGGCAAATACAAAGAAGGAATCAAAGCCAAGAGCATCATGGCCCTAAAACGCCTTGCCTCTCACTTTGTCATCCTTGGGGACATGCTATACAAGAAACGCTACCAAGGACCGCTCCTCCGCTGCATCAGCAAGAATAAAGCAAATGAGCTCATGAACGAAGTCCACAATGGGGCTTGCGGTCCCCACATGAATGTCAGAGCCCTGATGCAGATCATTCTTTGAATAGGCTACTACTGGATCTCCATGGAAGCAGACTGCATCCACTTTGTCAGAAGCTGCGACAAATGCCAGCGATTCTCCAAACTTAACTATCTTCCCCCTCATGATCTCTACTGCATAACCACTCCCTGGCCTTTCGCCACTTGGGGAATCGACATCATCGGGAAGATCGCCCCACCCGGCAGCAACGGCTACGAGTTCATCTTAGTAGCCATCGACTACTTCACAAAATGGGTCGAAGCCAAGTCCTACAAAGTGATAACTTCCAAGAAGGTTGCACAGTTCTTCAAAGAAAACATCATATGTCGATATGGCATCCCGAACGAGGTTGTATCTGACAACCGATCTCACTTCGAAGGAGAATGCGACAGACTATTGGCCGAATTCAAGATCACGCGCCATAAGTCCTCTCCTTACAGGCCGCAAACCAACGGCGCAGTGGAAGCAGCAAACAAATCCCTCGAAAGGATCATCAGAAAAATGACCATACGAGGACGAGATTGGCTCGAGAAGCTGCATATGGCACTTTGGGGCTACCGAACATCAGTTAGGACCGCCACAGGAGAAACTCCATTCGCCATGACCTATGTAATGGAAGCAGTACTGCCCATTGAGTTGGAAATCCCATCACTCTGAGGGTTGTTGGAAAATGAAATCAATGAAGTGGAATGGCACTGAAGCCGACACGATAAATTGGCCCTACTAGACGAATGCAGACTAAAGGCCATGGAACACATTCGAGCCTACCAAAGCCGAATGGCTAGCGATTTTGACAAAAAGGTCAAATCTCGAGACATCAGGGAAGGCGATCTGGTGCTCAAAGAAAAGCCTCCCACCCGAACCAACCCGCTTGGAAAATGGGAACCAACATGGATTGGCCCATTTGTGGTCCAAAAGATCTTCTTCGGAGGTGCCATGAAGCTAACAGACCTGGACGGAAATCCCTTCGTGAATCCAGTCAACGAAAGTAAACTCCGTCGATACTTCGCCTAAAGAATATCGACTTTTCCGTCTCCCTGTCACTTCTAAAAGTATCGAACTACAGAAACCTGAGCCCCTCAGTCCGGGGGGAACGTAGGCAGCCTTCCACTACCATAAACATGTGTTTTAGCGACGGAATAATCAGCAACGGACTTATTCCGTTGCTAAATAGCGGCGGAATATAAGCTTTAGCGTCGGAATTATTTTGGCGTCAAATTTAGCGACGGAATTTAATTCCGCCGCTAATTTCCGCCGCTAAAACGAATATTCCTCGAATATTCGTTTAATTACCGCCACTATTTTCGCGGTTGATTTACCGACGGAATATTCCGCCGCTAAATCTTTATCAGCGACGGAATTATTCCGCCGGTGGAAATATATCATTTTTTATTTTTTTTATTTAACAGCGTCGGAAATATTCCGACGGTGAAATTAAATTTTTTTTTTTTTTGGAATATTACACCGACGGAATATTTCCGCCGCTGAATAATTAATTTTTTTTAATTTATCAGCGTCGAAAATATTCCGACGGTGAAATTAAATGTTTTTTTTTTATTAAACACCGACGGAATATTTCCGCCGCTGATAAGTTAATATTTTTTTATTTATCAGCGACGAAAATATTCCGTTGCTGATAATAAAATGAAATTTTTGTTTATTTTTAGAACTAAATAACAAAATAACAAACTAAATAATATTAAAATATCATAAATATTTATGATATTTTTGAAAAAATAAATAAATCATAAATATTTATTAATTTTAATTTAATAAATATCATTATTTTTTTTATGTAAAATATGAAAGTTATTTTAAATTACTCTCATAAAAATAAATATGAGTCAATAAATATTATTTTTGAAAAAATAAATACCACATAAATATTTATTAATTTTAATTTAATAAATATCATTCTTTATAATTATATAAAACATGAAAATTATTTTAAATTACACTAAAAAAATAAATATGAGTCAATAAATACACTATACCCTATACCCTATATATACACTATACCATATACCCTATACCCTATACACCATACCATATACCCTATACCCTATACCCGATACCCTATACCCTATACCCGATACCCTATACCGTATACCCTATACACTATACCCGATACCCTATACCCTATACCCTATACACTATACCATATACCCTATACCCTATACCCTATACACTATACCCTATACACTATACCCTATACACTATACCCTATACCCTACACCCTATACCCTATACCCTATACCCTATACCCTATACCCTATACACTATACCCTATACCCTATACCCTATACCCTATACACTATATTATACCCTATACCCTATACACTATACCCTATACCCTATACACTATACCCTATACCCTATACACTATACACTATACCCTATACCCTATACCCTATACTCTATACCCTATACACTATACACTATACCCTATACACTATACCCTATACACTATACCCTATACCCTATACACTATACCCTATACCCTATATACTATACACTATACCCTATACCCTATACCCTATACCCTATACACTAATTAATCCTAAATTACCCTAACCCCTAACCCCTAAACCCTAAACCTTAAACCCTTATAAACCCTAACCCCTAAACCCTAACCCCTGCAATGTAAGGGTACTGGAGAAACTATCAATGACAAGGACCGCTGCCCACAATGCAAGGGCGAAAAGGTTGTACAGGAGAAGAAGGTCTTGGAAGTGGTTGTGGAGAAGAGTATGCAAAATGGATAGAAAATTACATTCCCAGGAGAAGCCGATGAAGCTCCTAACACTCTTACTGGAGACATAGTCTTTGTACTACAACAGAAAGAGCACCCAAAGTTCAAGCGAAAAGGTAATGACAGGGGCAAATTATACATCCACTTCTCGGTAGACTTCCCAAACTCCTTGACTTCCGAACAATGCAAGGCCCTAGAGGGTGTGCTGCCTCCTAAGCCTTGAAGATGAAGATGATGACATGCACGGTGGTGGGGGCCAGAGAGTGCAGTGCGCTCAGCAGTAATGATGTGGGTCTTTATTTTTTGGATATCTTAGTTATGACTTATGAGACAATAATCTCCAGAATGTTGTCTAATAGTTGGTTAGTTCCTAGTTTTGGACTAATCTTGTTTTTGTTTTATTTTGGATAAAAAATTTAAAATTGTATGCAATTTACCAATTTGGGAATAGCTCCAAGAACCCTTGCAATTCTTATATATATGGTCATTGTTTCTATTTAAAAAAAAAACCTAACCCCTAAACCCTAAATCCTAACCCCTAAACCCTAAACCCTAACCCCTAAACCCTAAAACCTAAATCCTAACCCCTATACCCCTAAACCCTAAACCCTAAACCCTAACCCCTAAACCCTAAACCCTAAACCCTAAACCCTAACTCCTAAACCCTAAACCCTAAACCCTAAACCCTAAATCCTAACCCCTATACCCCTAAACCCTAACCCCTAAACTCTAACCCCTAACCCTTAAACCCTAAACCCTAACCCCTAACCCCTAAACCCTAAACCCTAACCCCTAACCCCTAAACCCTAACCCCTAAACCCTAAACCCTAAATCCTAACCCCTATACCCCTAAACCCTAAACCCTAACCCCTAAACCCTAACCCCTAACCCCTAAACCCTAAACCCTAACCCCTAAACCCTAAACCCTAAACCCTAACCCCTAAACCCTAAACCCTAAACCCTAAAACCCTAAACCCTAAACCCTAAACCCTAAACCCTAAACCCTAAATCCCAACCCCATACCCTAAATTAACCCGTATGTGGCATAGTGTATAGGGTATAAAGGTAGGTAAAATGTGATACAGATATAAATAGTGTATAGTATAATAGTGTACAGATAAAGATAGTGGTATAGTGTATAGTATATAGGGTATAGTGTATAGGGTATAGTGTATAGGGTATAGGGAAGTAGGGTATATGTTATAGGGTATAGTATAGGGTATAGGTAGTGTAAGTATAGTGGTATAGTGTATAAACAGTATAGTGTATAGGTATAGTGTATAGTATATAGGGTATAACAGATAGGGTATAGTATAGTGGTATAGGGTATAGGGTATATGGTATAATGTATAGGGTATGTGGTATAGGTATCGGGTATATAAGGTATACGGTATAGGGTATCCGGTATAGTATATAGATAGGTATGTGGTATGTGATAGGGTATAGTAGTATAGGGGTTAGGGGTTGTGGCTTAGGGCTTTGTGGTATAGTGTATAGTGTATAGTGTATAGGTATAGTGTATAAAGTGTATAGTGTATAGTGTATACAGTATAGTGTATAGTGTATAATGTATAACAGATAAACAGATATAGTGTATATAGTGTATAGTGGTATAACAGATATATAAATAGTGCATATGGGTATATGGTATATGGTATAGGTATATGGTATAGGGTATGTATAGTGTATAGTGTGTATAGTGTATAGTGTATAGTGTATAGTAGTATAGTGTATAACAGATAGGTATAGTGTATAGGGTATAGGGTATAGGGTAACAGATAGTGGTATAGTGTATAGGTATAAGTATATGGGTATAACAGATATAGTGTGAGTGGTATAACAGATAGTATAGGGTATAGGGTATAGGGTATGTGGTATGTGTGGTATAGTGTATAGGGTATAGGGTATGTGGTTTAGGGTTAGGGTTAGGGGTTAGGGTTTAGGGTTTAGGGTTTAGGGTTTAGGATTTATTTATTTTTTCAAAAATAATATTTATTGACATATATTTATTTTTTTGAGAGTAATTTAAAATAACTTTCATATTTTATATAAATAAAAATAATGATATTTATTAAATTAAAATTAATAAATATTTATGATTTATTTATTTTTTCAAAAATAATATTTATTGACTCATATTTATTTTTTTGAGAGTAATTTAAAATAACTTTCATGTTTTATATAAATAAAAATAATGATATTTATTAAATTAAAATTAATAAATATTTATGATTTATTTATTTTTTCAAAAATAATATTTATTGACTCATATTTATTTTTTTGAGAGTAATTTAAAATAACTTTCATGTTTTATATAAATAAAAATAATGATATTTATTAAATTAAAATTAATAAATATTTATGATTTATTTATTTTTTCAAAAATAATATTTATTGACTCATATTTATTTTTTTGAGAGTAATTTAAAATAACTTTCATGTTTTATATAAATAAAAATAATGATATTTATTAAATTAAAATTAATAAATATTTATGATTTATTTATTTTTTTTCAAAAATAATGATATTTATTAATGATATTTATTAATTATAGCGGCGGAAATTTTCGTCGCTGAGTTTAAAATCAGCGGCGGAAATTTTCGTCGGTGAGCGTGCCACGTCATCGATCCATGTGAACGTACGTATAGGTTAGCGTCGGATTTATCAGCGACGGAATATTCCGCCGCTAAATATTAATTATAGCGTCGGAATTTAATTTCCGCCGCTATAATTAATATTTAGCGGCGGAATATTCCGTCGCTGGGGGAAATTATATATACAGATTTTATCATTCAGAAATCAATTACGCAACATTTCCCTCTCTCTCTCTTCCCGCTTTCTCTCTCTTCCCGCTATCTCTCTGCGAACTGCGACCTAGAAGAAGAAGAAGCTCTCGCCGCCGTCCGTCCACCTTCCGCCGTCTCCGTCCGTCTCGAGCTCACGCCGTCGCCTCCGTCCGTCCGCCTCCTTCCACCGTGTTCTCTCTCTTCTGTACTCAACCAGGTATTTCGATTCCCTCTCTTAATAATCGATTTCTAGATCTTGTTCTCTCTCTTCAGTTATTTCATGGAGGTTTTTGGGTTTTTGTTTTTTCTCCCAATTGTATGAATTTTGATGCATTTTTGGGAGCTTTGAAGAGGGTCTGAGGTATAATTCTATTTGATTGTTCTTAATTTAATTTGTTTGTATTTTCTGTATCAATTTTGCAATTTGGGCTTGTAGCTTAATTGTTTGTTTGATTGCTTCTATGGTTCGTTCTCCCTTTTTTCCATTCATCTATGTGATGTTTGAGACATTTCCGGTCCATTTTTGTTGTCCGAATTGGTATAGTGGTTGTTAATTGTAGCCATCCTCTCGTGCTTTTGTTGTTGATGTTACCGCTAAATTGCTTTGTATAAAAGTGAATATGGATTGTCCGACTCAATGTTAATACATGATAATTTTAACCATAAACCCAAAATTTAATCTGCTTTGTATTTTCTCGTTTCAATTTTCCAATATATATATATTTTTAAAAAGCAATAGCTAAAATGATGAGCAATTAAGTGATACCAATTGGCTGAATTATTTCGAAATCTATTGTGTTCATGCCAAATTCAATTGTTCATTGTAGTGAAATATTTCCTCATTTTAATTAATCTTATAGATTACTGATATCATTTTTTTTAAAAAGCAATAGACTCTTAATGATCTCACCAAAAATAACAATCACTTCTGAATTATATCTAGGCCCCCAAACAAATTAACTTTTACATGATGGGATTTCAATAGCTAGTCACTCCAAGTCCTATATAAGCCCAAATTTTGACATAGGATATGGGCTAACATCAATGGAGTATGATTTCTGCTCGTAGGTTGGACACTAATGGGAGGAATTAGACAAGGTGTAAACTTAGTATTATTTGCTTCAAGCACAAACAAATAAGTGAGAAAACTGTGGATGAAATAGTTTAGGAACATCTAGTTCTAGATCTCATTTTGGGGCGATTGACGGCATCGCGGACGGTGATTATGTCGCCTACGTTTGAGCGCCTGATATCAATCCTGGCACCCTAGATGCACCATATATGAAACAAATTAGGATACGCCGTATCCTAGTTTGTTACATATTTAGTAATATTAACGAATAGAAGAAAACATATGTTAGTAATATTAACGAATAGAAGAAAACATATGCCACTATAAAGAAAAAACGATAAATAACCGTACTCATAATCAAATATGTAACATGTTATATTTAGTAAACATAACATGTTACATATTTAGTAAACATAACATGTTACATATGCAACAATTAGATAAGTTACTAAATATCTAATTTTCAAGTCTTTTAATCCAACTCCACTACTATCACGTACAACCACTACCATTGAAGAGGCCGAGTGGAAAATCTCAAGTTTTTGCACAAGCATTAGGTCCAAAGATTGAAACTTTGAAAGTAGATTTAGCAATTAATCAAAACAAGAAAATCCCCAACTTCGCTTGTAGAAGATACAAAACCGGAGTTGGGGATTTTCTTGTTTTCTCGATTAATTATAATAGTAAATCTACTTTCAAAGTTTCAATCTTTGGGCCAAATGCTTGTGCAAAAGACTTGATATTTTCCACTCCTACCATTATAAATGTAAACCCTCTCTCTCTACCCCTCTCTATTTTGTTAATTTTGTGGTGGTGGTGGTAGTGGTGGTATACGTAGTAGTATTAGTAATAGTAGTGGTAGTAGTGGTGGTAGTAGCGGTAGTAGTGGTAATAGTGGTGGTGGTAGTACGTAGTGGTGGTGGTAGTAGTAGTGATGGTGGTAGTGGGATTCTTTAGATGCACCTTAGGGTATTGTGGTTGGTGGTTAACATCTTAAAATATAAATAAGATGAGAACCTTTCTCACCCACAGCTATAAAATCCGTCCATCTTTGATCAAGAAAGATAGAGCCTCTTCTCTCTAAGACGAGAACTTGTTTGCTCTGTCTTTCTTGGTCTAAGATGAGATAGGGTTTTGATAGTTGTGGATGAGAACGACTCTCATTTTGTTTATAAATGTTAATTTAATTCATCATTGTAAAATTATATATTTTACAACAAAGAATTAAATATTAATATTTAAAATTATTCACAATAGTAATAATTTAGGTCTATCTAATTTTCAAGTCTATCTAATTTATTAAATTAAAATTAATAAATAATTTAGGTCTATCTAATTTTCAAGTCTTTTAAAGTCAAAGGGGAGGAAGGGGGGTGAATGTCTCAATAATGTAACATATTCAACTGCATACTACCTTAGTGGTTCTAGATCCCATTTTGGGGCGATTGACGGCATCGCGGACGGTGATGTATATCGCCTACGTTTGAGCGCCTGAAATCAATCCTGGCACCCTAGATGCACCTTAGGGTATTGTGGTTGGTGGTTAACATCTTAAAATATAAATAAGATGAGAGCCTTTCTCACCCACAGCTATAAAAATCGTCCATCTTTGATCAAGAAAGATAGAGCAAATAAGTTCTCCATCGTTGAGCAAAGGATTTTCTTTATTTAATAAGAGTTTTTCCAGTTTCACTGTCTTTTCTCTCTAAGGATCTCAAACATCACGGCCATGTTCTTGTCACGTTTTACTCCAATTTTTCAATCTCCACCTTCCATTTATTTAAGGAAGATCTGATTGCGAGAATCTTCCTCATGAGCTTGAAAGGCGGTGTTGCCCTCAATCTCACGGTTGCTTGCTTCGCACCGTGAGATTGAGGGCAACACCGCCAGCCTTTCAAGCTCATGAGGAAGATTCTCGCAATCAGATCTTGGGTAAATGGAAGGTGGAGATTGAAAAATTGGAGGAAAACAGCACCGTCAAGAACATGGCCGTGATGTTTGAGATCCTTAGAGAGGAGGACAAAGTAAACCGGAAAAACCTATATTAAAATGTAAAATCCTTTGCTCAAACAAATGAGAACTTGTTTGCTCGTCTTTCTTGGTCTAAGCCGAGATAGGGTTTTGAGAGTTGTGGATGATAACGACTCTCATCTTGTTTATAAATGTTAATTTAATTCATCATTGTAAAAGTATATATTTTACAACAAAGAATTAAATATTAATATTTAAAATTATTCACAATAGTAATAATTTAGGTCTATGCAAAAGCCGAAATTTCTTTATTTTCGATTATAAAGCAAGTAGACAAAGTGATATTTGCATTTCATATAATCATGCATTTCGGGATGGGATAGGTTTATCAAACATGCACTTAAAGGACAGTAGGTGGTTAGGTAGGGACACCATTATCCTTTAGTTTAGTTTGAACTAGAGCTCAAGATTTGTTGATACTAAGAAGCCAACCCCAATTCTAAACCTAATTTTAAATATTAACAATTTACAATTATTCACAATATTAATAGGTAAAAATCCCAAAGAAATTTCAATTTAAGGCAAAGATGGAGCATTACAATGGAGAAATTGTTTCCCGAGAGTATCAATTTCAACAAGACGTTCTTGAACTCTCGCGCTTTCACCAAAAACAACACCGGAAACTTATTGACAGGAGGTATAGCATGCCATGCATCTGGTCTCTAAAAGATTGGAAGATTGATTGGGATCTCGCTCCGAGCCGCTTCGTGCTTTTGGGATTCGGAGCGACATGTGTTCACCCTATCGTACAACGATCCGATGCCAACGATGGAGGATTTTCGAGCACCGATCGGTGTGGCCGAGTCGAGGACCGTGGCATTTCCTCGAGACAGACGATCGCCACGGAGCAACTATCCGAATTCTTGGGATTATCAGCAGACCGGGTATCGGGCATTGTCGTTGACGATAGATTCATAGACTTGACTCATATAGCCGTATTGAGTCGGACCAGCCCCTGACTATTTGATCTATCCACTTCCTTAGATATATTCATGTTGCTCATTCCGTCCGCGCACTACTCGCGCCTACATCGGAGTGTGTGTGTCCAGCTACGCTGTTAGAGATCATCGTGCACGAGAGGTGATCGAGGAGTTGACATCCGGCATATTCAACTGGACAGGAGCGATGGACATCATTCCACCGTTGCTAGCGGAGACATACCACGGCATTGATAGATTAGCCTGAGGATCCGAGTACATAGGTTCAGCACCCTGCATTACTATCATTGTGGCCGTATGAGAGATTGCGCTTGATCTCGCCACCGCTGTAGGGCGACGGCATTACCTTGGGTGACCGGACGCAGATATTGAGGGATGCCGCTACCGAGAGTTGGCATAGGAGGTTGGCCTTGGCCCGATATGAGACCGCAAACCCGTACTATTGGATTCCGGCATGGGGATTGCGAGACTATGAGAGATATTCAGACGGGTCGGTTGATTGTCCGACTTCCGGACTACATGTATCATCCTTTTGCATTCCATCTCTAGTGAGCAGACAAAGTACGGATACCCGCAGCTAGACCATCTCGGACTTTGAGAGAGCAAATGACGACTAATACCATGCCGATGATTATGACCGAGCCTCGTACTACACATTTGTTTGCGCAGCATTTCTAGAGGGCTTTCTTCCGATACGACCACTACTCCGTCATACTAGAGGTGGCACATTTCTGACCACCGAGTATCTGATATGGTACGAGGAGCAGCAAGGTCCCGTACACTGATGATAGAGGCTCGACGCCGAGAGTATTTTGGGGCGCACTATTCTTCCAAATTCTGACATTAAGAGACATAGAGGCCAAGAGCAACCCCGATGAAATCACCGCGACATTGCAAAGCAGACATGAGAGACGGGAGCTTCGGAGAGATGCTTTGAGAAATGATCCCGCAGTGATAGCTCGCAGGGAGGCCTTGAGGCAGAAAGAGCAAGATCGAGAGCTACCAGACTGATTGATCCACCGTCTCACACGATACCTGAGCCAGGACGAGGTCAGACTGACTTTTTCAACATACCTAGACCAAAGACCTCCCGGGGACCGAGGCGGAGGAAGAGTAGAGATTCGAGTTCGGGAGCGGGAACGAGTTCCTAGACACTTTAAGAAGACCTGTTAATATATTGTTAAATATGAGTTAGAAGCTTTATATTTATTTTAAGAAGATCCGTGTTGCTTTTAAGTTTGTAATTCAAATTTAGGGAATGATAATACGTTAATTACTTCTAAACTGTTAATATATTATGAAATCCAATAATTATTAACATCCCAATTTTGTTTCATCCGTCGATTAAATTGAGTGTACGTATAATATATGGATTGCAATGCAGAAGTGATGTCTGTTAACGATGATCGTAGTTGGATGTACAAGCGGAAGTTGCCGAATCATAGCGGTATCAATCCTGAGTTTTATAGAGGGTTGAAGGGGTTTATTGAATTTGCTCAATCAAATAAAACCAGTCACATGGATAAAGATGGTAAGATTAGGTGTCCATGCGCCATCTGTTGTAATGTCAAGTATCTAAGCTTGATCGAGACTCAGAAACATCTTTTGCGTAACGGGTTTGAAGTTGGGTACAAACGGTGGACCCGTCATGGTGAGCTGAGGTTGCGCACAAATGTTGCGAATAATCCCCCCGGGAATATTCATGTACCTCCCGAACCCGAACCTATTATTCAGGACAATGAAGAACCACCTTTGAATATGGAAGATATGGTTAGGGATGCAAACGGTCCTTCCTTCGATTGGTCGAGAACCAACAAGAAGAACCAACCCCTGCAGCCCAAGAAATTTATTGATGCTATGGACTCGCAAAAGAGAAGGTCTATCCAGGTTGCGAGATCGGTGTGTTGGAGGCCGTGGCCGAGCTCCTTAACATAAAGGCTGATTGCAATATTAGCCGATACGCTATAATCGTATCATGAAAGCAATTAAGCAGATGTTGCCGAAAGAGAATAGGATGGTTACAAACTTTTATGAGACAAAGAAGTTGGTTGGGAATATTGGGCTATGTTATGAAAAGATTGAAGCGTGTAAGAATGATTGCATGCTATTCTACAAGGAGGATTCACGAAGATAGAGTGTTCAATCTGCGAACAAAGTAGATATAAGCCAAATCGGAGGGGGAGTTCAAAACACAAGAAAAATAGACCACATAAGCAGTTGCGTTACATGCCGTTGATTCCAAGACTGCAATGCCTCTACGCGTCTAAATCTACTGCAGAGGCAATGCGTTGGCATAAGGAAAGTTTGCGTGAAAGAGGGTGTGTTGATTCATCCCCGGTGATGGGGAGGCATGGAAACACTTTGATGAGACTTATCCGACTTTGCGTCGAAGCAAGAAATATACGGTTATGCATACTGCTCTGATGGTTTCAATCCGTTTGGTCTGAGGCAAAATCTTACTCTTGTTGGCCGGTTATAGCCACTTGTCTACAATCTTCCGCCACAGTTTGTGTATGAGTGATCCCTACATGTTCTTGTCGTTATTCATCCCCGGCCCAAACGACCACAGGAGGAACATTGGCGTTATCTCCGACCTTTGATGGACGAATTGAAGCGGCTTTGGGAGGATGGGGTCGAAACGTGGGATGCTTTCAAGCGAGAGAATTTCGGCATGAAGGCTGCGTTGATGTGGACGATTAATGACTTCCTGCATATGGGATGTTATCGGGTTGGAGCACCCACGGGAAGTTGGCTTTGTCCGTATTGTATGAGTGACACAAAGTCTTTCACGCTCACGCACTTGGAAAACCATGTTGGTTCGATTGCCATAGACAATTTCTTCCGGAGGACCACCCATTCGGGACCCGGAAGAATGCGTTTAAAAAGAACAAGATTGACCATGATGAGGCCCGATTCGTTTAAGTGGTGACACGGTCTATGAGAAGGTATCTACATTGCCCGATCCTCGGTGGGGAAAAAGTTTTCGAAGACCAAAATACAAGGGTTTGGGACTACCCATAAGCTGGATCAAGAGGAGTATATTTTGGGAGGCTGCCATCTTGGAAAACAAATCTCATTCGACATAACCTTGACGTGATGCACATTGAGAAGAATGTATTCGATAATGTTTTTAACACGTTGATGGATTTCAAGAGAACAACTAAAGACAACGAAAAAGCTCGAAAGGACCTTAAGGAAATGCGTAAGCGGCCGGCCTTAGACTTGGTATACGTCAATGGTAAACCGGTTAGACCGATGGCTCAATACGTGCTTACAAAGGAAAAGAAGCTCCTCCTCTGAAATGGCTCAAGGATTTAAGGCTTCCGGATGGTTACGCGTCTAACATTGGTAAGCTGTGTCAATGTAGAGGAGGGAAAGTGCGGGGTTTGAAGAGTCACGATTGCCACGTTTTCTTTGGATAGGCTACTTCCGATTGCTCTCGGGGGTCTCTTGCACGACAATATGCGGGTGGCGTTAACGAGTTAAGTGAGTTTTTCCGAGCGTTAACATCGACCACCTTTGCGTGTTGATCACATGAAAAAGCTTGAGGAGAGCATCGTAGTGACTTTGTGCAAACTTGAGAAGATATTTCCTCCTTCATTCTTTGATTCTATGGAGCATTTACCGGTCCACTTGGCATACGAAGCTAGAGTCGGTGGTCCAGTTCAATACGAGATGGATGTATCCATTTGAGAGGTAATTGAATTTATTCTATTTCTAAATAATTTGAGCGTTAACAATATACCTTCTTTAACATTATTTATGTTTTAATCTACGAATGACTTTTAGGTATCTAGGCCAATTGAAAAGGAAGATGAGCAATAGGGCCATGGTCGAGGCCTCAATTTCGAGGCTATTATCATAGATGAGATTGTTGCCTTTGTCGGAACATATTTTCCTCGATGTTGATACGAGATTGACTAGGGTTGGCCGCAATTACGATGGTGGTTTTCCGTCTAAGGGAAACATCTACTGTATTTTCATCCCACTGGTCGGTTCCTCGGCAAACGGGTTGGTACGCGTACGTTAACCGCTAAAGAGTTTGCCGCGGTCGAAACGTATGTTCTTCTTAAGCTGCGACGAGGTTGGGGAATATATCAAGTAAGTCATTGATGTTATGTTTACGCCTCGTCGATTAAATTATGCATGTTTAATTACCTGCATATGAAATGCCTTGTTTAACCCTATTGCGAGAATGTTTGAAGATTTAGCTCGGGATTTATCTCCGAACTCATCGCAACTAGGACGAAGAGAATTTCCAAGCGGCTAAGGAAATATGTAAATATTTCGTTTCATTCAAATTTATTCTATACACTTCTTTAAACATTCAATCTTAAAATTGTATTAAATTGGTTACAATATTGTCTTATAGATAGTGAACATCGGGTGATGCCAAAGGCTGCGAGGTTAAGACATTTAGCATCATCTCCGTACTTGAACGTTCATTTATACAACGGTTATTTCGTGAATGGCTATGTGTTTCATACCAAAGCTTACGGGGGATCTAAATTGACGTGGAATAGCGGTGTGAAGCTTAAAGGAAACCTTGATTATTATGGCGTCTGAAAGAAGTAGTCGAGGTGGAGTATTTGGGTAGAAGCTTGATGTTGTCTTGTTCAATTGTGATTGGCGGGATGCTTTGTGCGAGGTGTTAAGAAGCACGCCATATTTGACCTCGTCGATGTAAAGGACTCGTCCAGGACATAATGGCGGCGACGTCTTCATCTTAGCATCTCGAAGCACAACGGTATACATGACTCCCTACCCTCGTCAGCGACCCGGCGGATGGTGGGGGCTGTCTGGATGACCAAGGCTAGAAGCATGATTGACAACCTACCCTCGTCGACAACTACTGAGTCGTCATTAGAAACACCCTATCAAGAGGATGAAATGCCGGTGCCACCTAACGTTTCATCGGCTAATCATCCATTAGATGATGTCACTCATATTCCTCAAAATGTTGATGAACTGAGGAGGATATATTGCAGTGAATTTGCCAACTCCTCCGCCTCGTTCGGAGTCATCTCGCGCACATTGATATTGATGAATCAGGAGGAAGAGGAAGAGGAAGAGGAAGAGGAAGAGGAACCGAGTTTGATTCATCGAGTCAGAAGACGAAGATGAAGAACTTCGAGTTTTGTAGTAATTCGAGTCCGATGATGATGATGGGGACGAAGATTAATAATAGTTTAAAGTTTAAAATTGTATTGTGAATGCTTTAGATTATTAGAACTTTAAAGTTTTATATGTATTGTGAATGCTTTAGATTATTAGAACTTTAAAGTTTTATATGTATTGTGAATGCTTTAGATTATTTTTAATATCCGTCGTTTTATATATATTGTGAATGCTTTAGATTATTAGAACTTTAAAGTTTTATATGTATTGTGAATGCTTTATATTATTAATAGTTTAAAGTTTTATATGTATTGTGAATGCTTTAGATTATTAGAACTTTAAAGTTTTAGATGTATTGTGAATATATTGTTTCCTATTGTTAAAGTTGTATATTTTAATATTTTCTTGTAATGTCTGAGATATGAGTTCTAGTAGTAAGGGTAAGGGTAAGAAGACTAAGCCCATCTACACATTGATTCTTGGGGACGCAACCGTCCGATCCGGTACCGATGATGTCGACCCTTCTCGCGGTAGTACTAGCTCCACCTCTGCAGGGCCGGTACTCGGACTACGTCGATTACGAGGAGGATATTTGTCAGGATATCATCACATTATGACCGATAAGTAACTCTTCATTAATTTGATATAAGTTGGTTCCTTTTTGTTTTATATATAATTCATTATTTAAGTTAAAATGTTATTGTATAAATATACTTGGCGAGGTTTGTAGGTGGATACCCCACCACGGGGACTAAGATCGGGCAATGCGGCGGTCTCGGAAAATGACCAGAGTTTTGGCCCAAGCTGGAAAAAATTGCCACCGAGGCGGAAGGAGGATGCGTGGGAGGAGTTTAAGGTAATGTGTTAATGGTTTTTATTTAAAACTTAAATGTTAGTTTGTTATTAAAATGTTATAATTAATAATGATTATACTCTTTTAGTTTTTGTAATGTTATCATTATATGTTGTAAGGGAAATATTATTGGGCGGCGGAAATAAGCGAGGCGACGGCTAGATATGTTTTCAATGAAGCAGGCTCACAAGCTATTTAAGGATCATATTTGTAACATATTTATCTATCCTTAATTAGTTTAATTAACAATGATTATACTCTTTTAATTTTATAATGTCATCATTATATGTTTACGAGATATTCATATTTTTTATAGATATCACGAAGAGAAATCATTATACTAATCGGCTCGCGGCGGGACAACAGACCCTCTTGCCCTACTTGGATGACCGAGGAGGTGTTTCGTCAATTTTGCGAATATTGGGGGTCGGATGCGGCGAAGGCTATATCCGAACGAGGCCAAGGCCAATAGAGCGAGGCTCCTCGGGGTCGGCGGCGATGCATACCGTGGGGACGCTCACGGTCGCCGAGCATCACGACCGCATGGTATGTATGTTAGTTTAAATGTAGTAGTGTATGGATGCTTTTAAATAGGTTTATGTACGTATGTTAGTGGGAGCCATGTTGATGCTTTATGAAATCCATGGTTTTAGTGTAAATGTAGTGTATGCATGCTTTTAAATCGAGTTTAAATGTTGCATTTATACAATTTCAAAGTAATAATCTCGCTTATTTTATTTATAGGAAAGGGAGCATGGTCCGAATATCGGTTTTGTGGATGTTTACGCTAGCACCCATCTTCGGAATTCTACGGCGCCCGATCAACCTCCGATGGGTTGGCGATCGCTCTGCTAATGCCTTTGTAAGTAAACTATCATTAAATGACTTGATTTTGAATATGTAAATTTATTTATGTACCTTACATTGTGTATATGATTATAATTGTTTGTTTTTATTTTGACAGTGCATATCAGCCGCGGATTGTTCCCGAAGGAACGCCTCCGGCGAGCCCGTCCCCTTCGTGCGATGTTTGGCACTCGGTCACCTTTGAGGACATCCAAAGAGAGGAGCCCGAGTGTTAGGGATGGGGATTACGGGCGGCAATGCCCGTCGGCGTCGGCCGGCCGTCGGCGAAATGATGCCCCGCCCGCGTATGATCAGGGTTGACACTCTGGAGGCTGCGTTGGAGGAGGAGAAACGCGGCGGGCAAAGCTTGCGGAGGCTTTGGCGGTTCGAGACGCGGATGCGGGAGGAGAATGATCGGCGTCATGCGAGAGATTCAAAGACAACATGCGAGAGACTCAAAGACAATTGGCGGCATTGATGGCTCATCTCGGCCGGGACTTCCGGGGTAATTTCCGGCCTCCCAGGAGTTGATTGCGGACTTTTTAGACATTTTTGTATTAATTTATACTTGTTTGTAAACATTTGAGACATTTGGTACCGCGGGAGCCCTCCCCCTCCCCCTCCACTCTCCCATCCCCTCTCCCCCTCCCCTCCTCCCCCTCTCCCCCTCCCCCTCTCCCCTCCCAGAATTGGTACGGTGGTACGGTGATATTTAGTTTTTATTTGGTACGGCGATATTTGATTTTTAGTTTTTATAGTTTTAGTTTTATAAATTGAAATGTTATATCGGGTACAAAAAATTTTGGTTTATTGATATTTTAAATTATTTTTTTAATTTATTTCGGAATCGGCGACGGAAATTTCGTCGGCGAAATTATTCAGCGAATTTAATTTTTGATTATAGCGGCGGAAATTCCGTCGCTGAAATAAAAATTAATTAAAATAAATTAATTTCGGCGGCGGAATTTTCCGTCTACGAAATTAATTTATTTTAATTAATTTTATTTCGGTGACGGAATTTCCGCTATAATCATTTAATTTTTATTTAATTTTTGATTTCGGCGGCGGAAATTTCCGTCATTGTAATAAAATTTAAATTAAAATTAAATAATTTCAGCGACGGTAATTTCATGCTGAAATTAATTAATTTTAATTTAATTTTTATTACGACGGAAATTTCCGCGCATTTAAATTAATTTAATTAAATTAATTTTTATTACAGCGACGAAAATTTCCGCGAAATGAAAATTTAATTAAATTAAATTAATTTAGCGACGAATTTTCATTCTTGTAACCATTAATTCACCGGCGGAATTAAATTCCGTCGGTAAAATAAAAATACCGGCGGAAATTGACCCGTTGGAGCACTACTGACGAGGCAGTAGCGGCGGACCACCAGACGGAATTTTTCCACCGGTGATTATTTTTAGCGACGGAAATTTAATTTTAGCGGCGGAAATTTCCGTCGCTAAATGACCCCTACGGTAGTGTTCTTGGGATCATCTGGCCATCCAAAGTTGACAATCGATATGCCCCCTTTCCGACCTCTGTATCAATCAAATAGGGGCCTTCCCATTTTGGGGCTAGCTTGCCTGCATTAAGATCCTTTGTATTTTGAAATGCTTTTCGTAGGACTAAGTCGCCTACTTGAAACCTTCTGACCCTCACAATCTTATTATAGGACCTGGCCACTCTTTGGCGATATCTTTGCCATCCTTACTTTGGCCATGTCCCTTAGCTTGTCTACAGTGTCCAAATCATGTGCTAAGATGTCGCCATTATGCTCAGGTGTCAACAAACTATACCTAGCCGTAGGCACTAGAACCTCTGCAGGGATGACTGACTCTATCCAAATACCAGAGAATAGGGTGTTTGACCAATTGCATTCTTAGATGTCGTCCTATCAGCCCATAAAACCAACGACAACTCTTCTGCCTATCTCCTTTATTTTGGTCCAATCTTTTCTCTAAGTTGTTTATGATAATCTTATTGCTGGATTCTGCTTGCTCATTTGCCTGAGGGTAAACTGGTGAAGATGTCACCATCTTGACTCCCCATCTTGTCAGGAAGTCTTGCATTTTTCGGCTGATAAATTGTGACCCATTGTCACATATTATTATAGAGGGTATCCCGAATCTGCTAAATATGTTTCTCTTTATAAAGGAGATTACTTCTCTGTCTCGGACTTTCACATATGCCTCAGCTTTTAAACACTTGGAAAAATAGTATGTCATGGCTAGTAGAAACACTTTTCCTCCTTGAGCCCTGGGCAATTTCCCTATGATATCCATTCCCCATATCATGAATGGCCCTGGAGACAGGATAGGGTGTAACAATTCTGCTGGCTGATGCAAGATGTCACCATGCCTTTGACAGGAATCACACTTTTTGGCATACTCCGCAACATCTCTTTACATAGTATGCCAGAAATAGCCCATATTTAGAGCCTTTGTATATAGGCTTCTGCCCCAGCTGTGATTGCCACATTGCCCTTCATGTAGTTCTCTCAGAACTTCTTGTGCTAAGTCTATTTCTAGACATCTTAAGAAGTGACATGCATCAGATTTTCTAAACAAGACATTATCAATAAGGAAATACTTTGATGATCTTACCCTGAATGCTCGAGCATTCTTCTCCTCAGGTGGAATTGTGTCATCTTAGAGATATTTGATAATAGGAGCTGTCCAAGATGTCGCCTTTGGACTAGGAAGGATGTCATCATCTATGTTGAATAACTCAAGACGGTCATATGCTGGGATATCGACATGCACAATTGGGATACTTGTCTGTGAAATACTTTTGAAGGATGAACCTAGGTTTTCTAGAGCATCTGCCTGTGAGTTTTCCTCCCGTGGCACCTGCTCCAACGTGAAAGTTTTGAATTTGGCCGCTAGAATTTTCACTATCCCCAAGTATGTCGTCATCTTTGCATTCTTCGCTACATAGGAACCTTTGTAGTGGTTGACAATTAGTAATGAATCAATAAACACCCGGATGTGCTTGACGTCAAGGTCTTGAGCCCTGTTAAGCTTTGTGATCAAAGCCTCATATTCTGCTTTGTTATTAGTGGCCTTAAAATTGCAACTGATGGATTGTGGTACTATGTCCCCTTGTGGCGATTTTAGTACGACTCCAAGTCCTGTACCTCTCATATTGGAAGCACCATCTGTATAAAGCATCCACACCTTCAAGATGTCATTATCTTGCAGCTTTTGAACTTCCAATTCTACTTTTGGCTGCATGGTTGGACTAAAGTCAGCCACAAAATCAGCTAGAGCCTGGGATTTGATTGCCATTCTGGGCTCATATTTGATATCATAGGTCTTGCTTAGCGTACGGACCATTTAGCCATCCCTACGACATCTCTGGTTTTCTCATAACATTCTTAATAGGATAGTTAGTACGTACAATTATAACATGGGTTCCAAAATAATGTCTCAACTTAATAGATGCAGTTATCAAAGCTAAAATTAATTTTTGTAAATGAGAATACCTGGTCTCTGTGTCTAAAAGTGTCTTACTTATATAATAGATTAGTGTTGGATACCATCTCGATTACGTCACCGGGAGTGCGCTTACAACACTTTACGAAAGCGCTAGGTAGATGAATAGGGGTTCACCTTCCTAAGGTTTGGCTAATAATGGAGGTGTCGACGAGGTAACTTTTGAGATCTGAAAAGCTTGATCATGTTGATCTTCCCATTGAAACTTCTTATTTTTTAAGGATGTCGTAAAAGGCTTGTATCGATCGGAAGACTTAATGAATGCAGTAAGTCTTTGCAATCTTCCCTATCAATCTCTGGACATCTTTGACAGTTGAGGTGACGACGAGGTTAATGATGGCACGAATACTGCTCTGGATTGGCTTTTATCCCTCTTTGTCACCATATAGCCCAAGAATTTTCGGCCTTCATTCCAAAATTACACTTCGCGAGATTAAGTTTCATGTTGAAGCAATCTAGGATGTCAAAGGCTTGGGACAGATGCCTTATACGATCTTCAGTTTTCTTGGACTTCACGACCATATCATCAATATATACCTCCATGGTTTCCCCAATCTGACCTTTGAACATTTTATTCACGAGCCTCTGGTACGTTGCACACGCATTTTTTAGTCCGAAAGGCATAGCAATATAACAATAGATACTGTGGGTGTTATGAAGGTGGTATCTTCTTTGTTGGATGGATCCATGTGGATATGTTGGAATCTGACGAAGACGCGTCCATGAAAGTAAGCAGCTCATGGCCTGAAGTCGCATCCACCAATGAGTCAATGTGTGGCAATGGGAAGGGATCCTTGGGACATGCTTTATTTAAGTCTGTAAAATCTACACAAACTCGCCACTTTCCATTCTTCTTTTCGACCACAACCACTTTAGCTAACCATTTGGGATATTCAACCTCTCGGATCATGTTGGCTTTGAGTAAGTGTTCCACTTCTTCTTTAATTATCTGGTTCCTTCCCTCAGCAAATTTCTCCGCTTCGGATGCACCGGTTTGAAACTAGGATCGACATTAAGCTTGTGGGTGATGACATCTTTTCTGATGCCAGTCATGTCGTCATGCTTCCATGCGAAACTCTTCATTACGCTCTTGAGGTCAACAAGCTTCTCTTCCAACTCTGTTTGGAATATTGCACTTGATAAGCACCTTGATGTCCGGGTTTGAAGGATCTAGAAATATTTCTTTCACAACATTCTCCTTCGCTTCCAGGACCTCACGTGCTTTCTTCTGTAATTGCTATGCTTGTCTTGGAGATGTCGACGCCTTCATAGATGTCATATAGCATTCCTTTGCAACTTCTTTGATCACTATATATCTTGGCAACTCCCGAGGTGTAGGGAACTTCACACAACGATGGTAAGTTGAAGGTACATATTTCATTCCATGAATCCACGGCCTACCAAGAATCACATTATAAGACATTGCACGATCAATCACACGAGAATCGCTCCATTGTATTGAGTCATTTTGAGTAAATAGGGAGCTTGATCTCTCCAAGCTGTTTCCTTGACTTCACCTTTGAAACCTACCAGCAACGATGATTTCTTGACGATCTCAGACTCAGGGATGTTCATCTCTTTTAGGGCGCTTAATATAATGAGATTGGTAGTGCCTCCATCTACCGAGATGCGCCTAATAGTGTAATTGGCAATCTGCGAGAGAAATTACTAGGCCATCATGGTGAGGTTCCAATAAGTTGTCTCGGTCGCTTTCATCAAAGGTAAATGGTTCTGACGGGATGTCGACATTCTATTTGGTCTTTACGGCTTTTCATCCTTTGACTCTTTGCCATGTCGCTTGACAGCGAGTAGGAAGTACCACAAATTTCGACCCACCAGCGATGAAATTGATGACTTTAGTTGATCTTTGGTGTGAGTATCCCAATCCAACTCGCGACCCGTACAAGTACCTTTTACACAATAAAAAGTACCTTTGGGAGCGTTTTGGTACATTTATATATTATTCCGAAGCTTCGAGGGATTTTTGTAAGTTTCTTGAAATTTGGAAGTACCCATGGGACGTTAATCCTTGTCTAAGGACCTATGGGGAATTATCCGGTTTGGACCTTTAAGGAATTATTCGGGTAGGTTCGAGTGTCATTTGGCGCCAGAAAGCGGTTATGGCTCGTCCCTTCGTGCGACACATCGAGCCATGGAAAATCACAACGCAAGGTCGTGCGACAGACTTAGCAATTTCCATGAAGCTATAAATTGGAGCCTCCTCTTCCCATTTCAAGATCCCTTCTCGACTCCTTCTTTGTCACTCTACCTTGCAAAATTGGCGTAAACACAGCTGTAAACACATACAAACACACACCAATTCTCTCTCAATTCACTCTCTCTCTCTCACACACAATTCAACACACACTTCACATACACATATAGAACCAACTACCTCTAATTCAATCTGAGCTTGATATCAGTTCCGGAAGCTGATATTTGAAGGTTCCTATATCTAACTTGATATAGGAATCGTGGTCATCAAGAGGTAATGCCTTCTCTACCTCTCTCTCTCTCTTACGTTTTTTTATTCATGTAATTATGCATGCTTAAATCTGATAATTACATTAAATCTGATATAATGGGTGTTGAATTCTGATCTTAATATCTATGTTATTATCACAGATGCTTCGAATCAATAGTTGTTTTCATATTATTGCATGTTATTGAGTCAATCTTATATGTTTCTACTTGTTCATCAAGGCAGTGGGATCTCTCATATCTACACCCTCTTGAAGTGTCTATTATTGATATATATGGTCTACGAGGTCCATCTCGTGGTATAATTTGATCTTATTGTGGCCTTGATACTTACGTAAATCGGCTTTGTAAAAGCTCTACAAAATGGCTTGTTGTGTCACGCGACACACTTAGCCGAGGCACGTCTTGTGTCACGCGACACAGTTAGCCATTTACAGTGTTTCCTTTTCCAGATGTAATCTATTCTGAGCTTTTGTAATCGGGATGTGGCCCCCCGCACTAAGTGGCTCACAAGTTGTATTTTTCTCAATTTATCAATAAAAGCAAAGCATTAATACACATTTTTTGTCTCACACATTTGCACACACATTTGAATGATTTGGATGTTTATTGTAGAAAGACTCGTTCGCGAGGCATCTTAGGTGAACTCTCGGTTCTTCCCAATATGTAACCTGACCCCCGAACCCTCTCTGATTTCAAATGGTTTTTCAATGTTTTCCATAAAACGGCATGGCGACTCCTTTCATTATTTACATATTTTCCGTCCCATTTCCAAAGCAATTTTTCATACGGGGTATGTTTAGGCGGCGGAGAGGCGGTCGCTCAACCACAGTGGAGCCTCTGTATTCTCGGTATTCTTTTACGGAACCAAGAAACTCCTTAAGATGTCCCTTGGAGAGCGGTAGCGATTTCCTTCCTTAATGCAATACAATCCTCTGTAATATGCACGAAATCTTCGTGGTAGGCACACCACTTGGATTTATCACGCCATCCGAAGTAGACCATTCTGTTTTCTTTGGCCACCTTGCTTTATCTCTAGGTTGCCCATTGCACAAAGTACACTGAAATGTCAACGAGCGATAATCAAAAATATTAGGCACATTATCATTATCTTCGTCCTCACCCTCGTTTGAATTGATTTTGTTGTTGTCGATTCTCGGGTAAGGATTGGATCGGTTATTTACGTGGTGAGATGACTCTGTCTTCTGTCCAGGGATTGTCATATGTCGACACCTTGCTTGAGGACTTTGATCTCCGCATGGTCGTCTTCCTCCACCCTTATGAACCTTAGGGCCCTGGTTTTGACCTCGTCCTACCGCTTGCAAGGGGTCATTACCAAATCTTGATAATAGTGGGAATCTTTCTTGACCCCATCTTGAATGCTTACGTACATCGACATATCAAGATTAGGAATTTCTAGAACTTCTCTGTTGAATCGATGGACATACTCCTCCGGGGGGTCTACGTGGGTTGATGGGTCACGTTGTATAGATCACTTGTCAACTTCTCGGGTGTCGGCGCATGAGAGCTGGTTATAGAACATATTAATGAGCTAGGCGAAGGAACCAATTGAGCCTAGGGGTGCCTAATCAACCACTTGAGAGCTGGTCTGACGAGGTCGACCCGAATCCTCTGCACAAACAAGCCTCTACGGGCGCAGCGGGATATGCACTATGTCCATCTTTTCTTGATAATGGGCAACATGCTCCTCTGGATCCGTGCTGCCGTCATACAATTTCATGGATGGAACATTGAAACGCTTCGGGATGTCATTATTTGCAATGGATGGGACAAACCGAGATTGATTATAGCAGTTACGTGACACATGTTGGATTGGAGGGGTTATGCACAGTACATTCATTATCAGCGCTCTAAGGTCCTGCATCTGCTTGGCGAATGTATTTCATGCAAAAGGGTCAGCCACGGGAATATGATTGAAAGTATTATTATTAAAAAAGATTATTAGGCAAACCGGTATTGTACGTGGTACGTGTAGTAACGAGTGGTGTTGTCGATGAACGGTATGAAAGAGTTGAATCCTGTTGGGGGTGGTGTCAATAAAGTGTCACCAGATAAAGATAGCGACATCATCGAAGGTGTCATCTGATGAGTCTGAGATGGGCCACCCATTGGAATGAACTCATTCAGAAATGGAGATCCTCCACCGGTCTCAAAGCTGATCTTCCTTGCACACAATGGCGAGATGTTACTGAGCTGGGATGCAATGAGCTTCTGATCCTGCTGCATCTTGATCATAGCATTGGCCAGCAACTTTGAATTGCTATCCTGGTTATCCATCCTCTGATTCAGCATAATCAAGGCACTCCGGATGTCAGTGTCCACGGTGGAAGATCCTGCCTGTTGGGATGATGGCGATGGTTGCACCATCTGAGGCATCGACTGAGGAGGAGGCGGCAATGAGGTTGTCTTGTCCCCAGACGATGGAGTGACGGCGACGCTCTTGCCGACGGCGAAAACCTTCGAGTTGGTTGACATGTTGAGCTTAAGGAAATGATCCAAATAATCAATAGACCAAGGGCCCCTCGGTGGGTGCCAAATTGTTTTGGTAGAAAAAACAGTGATGTAGAATCTTAACTATGAAAGTGTATGGATTTAGTAACAAGGAGGGGACTTTGGACTATGACAAAATGGAATAAGTAAACAGGTAAAAATGAGAATGGACACAAGGATTTTGTTAACGAGGAAAAACTTAGAGATGAAAACCTCTTCGAAAAAAACCTCGGGAGTTAGGTCTCCAACCTTAAAAGTTCCATTATGAATATTGAGATTACAAAAGGAAGACAATGGAGAGATTACAATTGTTGTGTGCATAAATGAGTGTGAGAATGTGTGTGTGTGTGTGAGTCTCCATGTCCCCTATTAATAGTAAAGACTAAATAAATGATAACAAATCTTCCTATAATCTCGGAATGTCTATTATCCCTTCAACGTCCCTTGACTTGGTCTCCTTAGCGTTGATGGAAGAGTCTTACGTGTTGACTATAATGCCTCGGGATTTTCTCCCTATTTTCACTTGCAAATATACACATAAATAATTAAGCATAAACAGTAAATATTATGCCATACTTACAGAGTGGTTCATGATGTCAACATGCGAGACGTGCGAAGATATCATCATCTTTGAAAATGCCCATAACATGTACCAATGTCCTTGTTGCTTCTCCATGAAGCAGAGTCCTCTTCTGCTAGCACTTAATTAATTTCATCGCCACAAAGATATGATCTAACTGCACTCCATCTTTTTCTTTCCCCTGGACTGCTTTCACCCGATTAATTAAAGCCATAATTTTTAACAATTTCATCCCCCTCCAAGTACAATATTTAACAATAAAGGTAAAGGAGCTGTTTGGATTCCCTTTAACGTCATGAAGTTAAATACCCTTCATTCAATATTAAAACTATACAACTGCAAGTTCTTTGTAATCGAGAATAAGAAAAGACCCAAATATGCATGTTCGGGGATTGAAAGACATCCAAAGAGGCCCTACATGACCAAATTGGATACAGATAACCAGAAAAGATCAAAAACCAAGAAGATGAATACATATTTTCAAGAAACAAAAAATCCAAGACTATAGTTGATGGATGTGTTTACCCATCCAAATGATATACTTTTAGACCTATTTATTGCTCAACCCTTGGGTATTTTGATGTGTTTTTAGTGTTTTTGTAAGTATAGGGAAATATATGGAAGAGAGTAAATTGGACTTGAAAAGGAGATAAAAATGAGACGAAAAGTAAAGGTGCAGAAAAGAGAAGACAATCGCACCCTTATAATTGTGCGATCGCATCAAAGTTCCCAATCAGTTTGCGCGAACGCACCACCATTCCTGGGCGATCGCCCCGAAGTCCTCCCGATGTTTTGTGCGATCAGCTCCACATAAAGGGTGTGGATGCGTTTGAAGCTTACAAACTATAGGTGCGACCACACCTATTAGGGGATGCGATCGCGCCCATATCAACATCAATAATCCGTGGTCCGGCTTTGAGAATGAATTGGATTTTGATCACATTAGGAAATCTCCTTCCTCCCTAGTATATATACAATATTAAGGATGAAGCTATTGATGTCACTAAAGGGAACCAAACCATAGCGGATGTTGCGTGCTTGAGGCGCCCTCCTCTTGCCTAGCCAGGCGCCTGCCTCAAGGTTGGCTCAACAAGGCAGGACCTACTGCCTCCCAGGCGCCCGCCTCCTCTAGAGCCTAGCTGCCACCTCATGGCCTGCCTCATACGGCCATTGCTACTGCATGCCACGCGCCCGCCTCACGTATGCCCAGGCGCCCACCTGAAGCCTCGATCTGTTCCTAGTCTGTTTTGGAAATCTAATGTAGTTTCCTAATCTACCTCTCCTCCTTGTATTTGGTATATATTATGATTTGCATAGATTAGGAAACTATATTCTCCTTGTATAGATTAGATTTCACAATCCTTGTATAGTTAGGACTCTCATATTGTAACTATATATATTGACACAATTGTGAATAAACAGCCAAGGCTTTTCCAAACTCTTATATGGTATCAGAGTTCAAACCTAAAACCCTAAAGCCCTCTCTCCCTTTTTCGGCAACCCCACCCCTCCCTTGCAATGGGCGGAACTTCCTCCACCATTCCAAACGCTGCCCAACCCGACCAACCCCTCTTCTTTGTCAACCTATCATATTGTAGTGATTTACCCCCCTAACCTATCTTACATGGGCATCCCAACTTACCTCCATCCTATTTGGCCTCGACCTCTTAAAATTCGTCGATGGTACCCACCCAAAACCTGAGGATGACATCATCACCACTACCCCAGCCACCGTTAAAACGGATGATGAACCGGCCAAACCAGCCACCACCACCACCATTCCCGATCCTGCGGCCGTCAATTGGTCTCGCCAAGATCGCCTTATCCTAGGAGCTCTCATAGGATCCCTAGATCCCTTTATTGCTCCCCTTATTCACCAAGCCAAAACCTCCCACGAAGCTTGGACCATCCTCAAAACCACCTATGCCAACCCCTTGGTGGCCACATACTTCAAATCAAAAACAACCTTGCGAGCCTCACCAAAAACCTACTATCTATCTTAGATTACATGAATGTTGTCAAATTCTACATACGACAAACTTGCCATCCTTGGCAAACCCATGGATTCTCGAGGATATAATGACCTATACCATCCTAAAAGGTTTGGACTATGAAACCTTCAAACCCGTCATTGACTCCACCAGAGCCCGAGAAAGACCCTATCTCCTTTGAAGCCACTACCACGGAAAACTCATCCCTAACATGAACTCACCCTAAAACATTCCCACAACCACCTTTCCTTTCCCCACCATCGCCTTCACCGCCCACACATACTGTCCATCACCCTAACTTAGTAACTCTTACATGAACCAAAATCCACTCTCCATCCCATAACTCGAACTCCTCCACCATCGCCTTATAACGGCGAGTGCCAATACTATCGCAACATTGGACATGTTATCTCCCAGTGTACTGCGCCAATTCAAGCGCGACCACCCCGCTGCCCCCATCCAACTTCCCCTTTCATCGCCAAAACCAAAATCCAAACCCTAACCCCAAGCCCGCACAGCATCCCTTTGACCAACCCGCTCCCCCTCGCTCGTGGCTTATCGATAGTGGTGCAATCAACCATATCACCAATGATCTTTCCAGCCTTGCCCTTCACACACCCTACAATGGCGTGGCGGCGTCATTATCGGCAATGGTTGCTTCTCTTCCGATCTCTCCACGTAGGTTCATGTCTGCTCCCAGCGTCCTCCTCTCTTCTTAAATTTAGTAATTGTCTTACATGTCCACTTTCAAATTACTCGTAATATTCTATCAGGTGTCTCAATTTTGTCGTGACAACAATGCCATCATTGAATTCTCACATTCTTTTTTTTTCTTATCAAGGACAAAGCCACGAGTCAAACACTTATCAATGGAAACCTTGGGGATGGCGTCGCCTCAGCCCATTCCAAGCTCACTCAAGCTCTCTCTCGCGCATACGTGGCATCATAGGTTAGGGCATCCCTCTTTACGTTCTTAGGTTATTACGTAGCAAGTTCGAGTTTACTATTTCCTCTAGTTTACTCTCCATGAAATTCTTGCTTGTGTTAAAAGCCACAAGCTGCCATTTGCATCTTCTACTCTTATCTCTCACATGCCCCCTCGATCTCATTTTTTCGGATGTATGGACCTCTCCAATTCCACTCCAACAGACAACTTTCATGCTATGTCATCTTTGTCGATCGCTTCACTAAATACATTTGGTTTTACCCTCTCAGAAACACAAATCCGACACCTACAAACACCTTCTCCCACATCAAAACTTTAGTCGAAAAATACTTCAAACGTCCCATCACATTCAAATCTACTCAGGCAACGGGGGTGAATACACAAACTCACACCCCACCCCTTGGTCAAAATGGCATCACCCACCTTACTTCACACCCCACACTCCTGAACATAATGGAGTACGCCGAACGTCGTCACCGCGCATTGTTGAAATGGGCCTCGCCCTCCTTTCCCATGCCAACCTACCCCTCACCTTTTGGCCCTATGCTCTCACCACTTTACCTTTACCTCATAAACATATTACCTACCCTGCCCCACCCAAAACAATG